>JAYKAV010000056.1:2122247-2182129 GCA_035582835.1 Phoebastria nigripes | reverse complement strand
AGGCGTGTTTTCCTGTCCCTGTCAGTATTCTTCCCTGCCACTGAAAGGATTGAGGAAAACACTACCTGTGCTCCTGACCCTTCAACCAATCGCCCCAGTGCCCTGAAGTCCCTTTTGATCGCTTCTGGACTTCTCTCTGCAACCTCATCGCTGCCAGCCTGTRTAACCAATAGCGGGTAGTARTCAGARGGCCGTACCAGACCAGGGAGTTCCCTAGTAATGTCTCTAACCCGGGCCCCAGGGAGGCAGCAGACTCCCCTGTGGGATGGGTCTGGCTGGCAGTATATTCAGTATATTTAAAAAAGCAGGTTACTAAAAAGGGGACTCCAGAGAGACAGCAAGACTCTTCACTGCTTATACTTTATCCTACCATAGTTCCGGCCCCTTCTTTTTTTTTTTTTTTTTTTTTTTCCTTCTGTGTCTGAATTCAGTTACGTCTTTTGTATTGTTGTAACTGGGCCTGATTCTGGCCAATCTGCTATGAATTCTCTGAGATATTCATGCATCTTTGAGCTTTTTTCTCATTCAAGGCAGCATTTCCTTTGGAATTTCAAAACAATTTGTCCTTAGGATAATTTTCTTACATTCATTTCCCTGACATCCACAGAGTCACACCAGAGAAAAGTTTGACCCCTTTCTCTTCAGTGTGTCTCTTAGAAAAATATGACTCATGGCTTTTAAAACTCCTTTTTTTTTGTGAAGATGTGACCTTCAGAACATTGTCAAGATGAGGCCAGGTTATCAGCTGGGAACAAGAGAGGATGAACAGGTTTCCCTTTATCATTCTTGTGCCTTCAGATTTCAAGCGTTTTTGAAAGGCTAGTATGAATCTTGCTTCTCCTCCTTCTAAACTCTTTTTGATCCTTAGAAGCTCTTGCAAACACAAGTCTTGGACAGTTTCCCTAGTTTTGGGAGCAGGGATTTGTAGGCAAAAAACATTCAGGCTTTGATTTTGCAGAATGAGGTGCAGGGAAATGCGTTTCAGATCATGGGACACAGGGGAAACTGCTGCATTGCCTCTCTGCACAGACCCGTGTGGAGTGCTGGGGATAGTGGCTCCATTTAGCATGAGGTCAAGTCACACTTGGAAAGTGCCACATAATAGTATGGGGTCAATCCAGTACTGCTGCAATAAATAGGAGCTTTGTAATTTATTCCCATGTCTTAGCCTTACAACATGCAGAAGCAATAAGAACACTAGACCAAAACACTGCTTCTGATTCCTGTTCCATGAAATGTGGATATCAGTCAAGTGTTGTTATGAGCTCTAAAAAGTTCAGCAGTCTGAACTTTTACTAATTGTACAATTCAGAGAAGAAGGCTGTTCTTGTCAAGAAAGGAGCCAGAGGCATACGTGATGTAAATCTGCAGTTCCATTGATTTCAGCAGAATCAAACAGACTTGTACTACATTAAGAAATATGATGGGAAATGATCAACAAATTATAGGAAATGAATCATTTTAACCCCTAAAAAGCCATATTAGCATGCAAAAATCTCTGTGAAACATATGCGAACCACAAGCGCATAGGTTTAAGCACATGGCTGAGGGTACCTATGACATAGTTTAGACTCTAAATTATCCAGAAAATGAATGCTTAAGTGTAAGAAAGGTGATGGGTAGTTCTGCTGTGGGTGCTGGAAGTTCACTAGGGCCCCGCTCTTCACTCAGGTCCTTTTCACGCTGAAGGTGCAGTTGTAGGGAACGAGAGGAGCTAGTACAGAGGAATGTGGCTCTTTTCAGGTCATGGAGAGGACTGATTTTCTTTGTAAAGACTTTTTCCTTTAACTGTGCCAAGGATCATTTGCTGATTTAAAAGAACATTTCCCTCTTTGAAAGGGAACAAACAGCAGCTCTGTTTCATCTATATCAAGAGGTATAGCAGTGTGCAAGGGTAGCCAGGTGACAAATAGGCAGCCTGTGCCTGAGCACTCCCATTGTTAAATGCGCACGCAGGGCTGAACCCATGTCAGGAGCTGCAGAAAGCAAATGTTTGTTGCACATGCTCCGTTAGTCCCATTATCGGCTTTGTAATGAACAAGCAGAAAGGAGCTGGTTTGTGACATAGCTACTAACGCTAACACACAGTGTCATTCATGAAGGAAATTTAATCTTGTGCTTGCAATTTAATTCAGAATTATCCATTAATCATTTTTTCCTCCCCAGATATTGCCTTTGTACTGAACGCAACTGTACACGCTAGGCTCAGCTGGGCACATGGGCACAGGTAGTGAATGCGGGCAGCAGCCGAGCGGAAGCGGATGGTGCTGACCCTCGGGCGTGCAGGGCTCAGTGCCGCACAGAGCTCTGCCAGAAGTTTCAGCAGCCAGCTTCTGTTATTCTTAACGCACTCATCTATCAAACAAACGGATAATGTTGCAGGAAACCATAGCTCTTCCAAGACCATAGCTATAGSTTACCAAATGTGAATTAACTCACAGCCTTTCCCCCGGCCACCCCTCCCTGGGGGAGGGTGTCTGGCTCCTGGCTGCTGCCGCTGTACAGCATCAGGCAGGRGGCTCTCACGTCCAGGCAAGGGCACGGTGTTAGTAAGGGCAGAGATATGAGCACGGGTGGTTCTTTCAGGGTAGCACAGGTAAAGGTGGTACCGAGAAAAAGCAATTTTATGATCTTCCCTGTCCCAGGCAGCAACAGTACGGGTTGACTTATCCCTGACCTAACATACACACTAGCACTGACACAGGGACAGACTTGCTTCCAGACTCGCAGAAGCTGGCTGGGGCTACTGGGGAACCTCACCAGGGATGAACTAGGTCCAGTGTGGAAATTCAAAGCCCAGCTTCACATGCTGGGAGCTGTGTGCAGCATGGACTCCGGCCTGGAGGGTTTTACCAGCTTTTGTCCACTTGTAAATGGCTGACTGAGGGGGTACAATGTTACAGCAGGGTGGATTTTCTTTTATTTCAGCAATAAACAGAGTTTCTGAGGAATAAAAATAAAACTGGGGACAAGATGAGGAATTTTTTAAAGGGCCAAAACATTCCCNCGAAAAAAACTTTTCAACTTTCTTTTTTGGTGAAATACTTTTTATGAGAACAAAAACCTCTGTTAACAAATGAATAGGCAAACTGGCTGGGTTAGATGAAATAAACTATTTTTTTGCCTCAAACCAAATGTTTTTTGATTTAACTGGAGTCTTACATTTTTTCATAGAAGAAATAGTGTAAAAGGAAATCTCAAATTGTTTTGGTTTGAACTGATCACATTTTTTCGGCTTTTCCTTTCTTTTATTTTTGTTTCTGGTTCACATGCTTTCCTCTCTAGTGACTCTTCTCTTTCCTCAAAATCACTCTGTGTTTGTATTAGGCTTGTGTGTGGAGTTGGCACAAAGCAAGCAGAGCTGGTTCTTTGACCTGCATAGGGACTTTTGATGCCAAGGGCATTCTTTAATGAGACTTATGTCTGCCTGGTGACCCATCTGTGCTCTGACTGAGCTGGTACAACAGGGCCTTAGGGCAATGATGAAATAGGCATAGTACGCTAATCCACATCCCCAGCTACTTTTCACCACATGCATGTCAGATAAAATCCAAAACCAGCTCCCCTTTACCCTGAAATTCAGACAACAGAGCTATGCTGCAATCATATAATTCTGTTTTGGCATTTTCCTTCCCAACAAAGCAGGAATGGGAGACATACTTCCCTTTAAACCCATCTTCAACACTTTGACACTCTAAAAGTACTATTTGCTGACTTATGATAAAAGTTTTGGATTTGCTTCTGTCAGGAGGATCTAGGCTACCTAACGACCAAAAGAGACACAAGAGAAATTGTTGTCATTCTGTGCAGTTTTCCTTTTGTCCTTTGAATTTGCACAATTATTTTTCACATTTCTACCACTGAAAACAATCTCAAACTGGTTGAGACGCAACTATGTAAAGAGCAGAGCCTCTTACAATAGGAAAGGGGGGAAACCATAATAGATGACTGGGCTGCCTTCTTTCATTTTTTGACCTTTAATTGAAAGATTGAAGATAAGTAGTTCCTGGGAGAAAGCAAAAGGCTGATTCACTTACCCTGTAGCTTTGAGTGAAAAAGCTTCCTGGAAGCCTTGCTATATATTATGAATCATCCTCTTGTCATTCTAAGAAGTTCATAGCCAAGTAAAATGTTAGAAAGGGATTGATAGTGGAGTGATGGGCAGTAGGGCCTAAGTGAGAGGTTAAAGGTCTCGAGATAATACATTCAGGCATCCCTCAGGACATTTTTGTAAAGCTGATGTTTCTGACCTCAGGAATCCTTGTCTCACTGTATTAGGATTCACTGCTCTCTTAGAATAATGTCATTTTGGTTTATATGAAGTTTTAAAAATGAAGACTGTTTCAGTTTTCTTTCAAGGAAATCAGATGGAATCGTCATCGCTTTATGCTTATGGGATTGTAGAGCACGTGGGCCTGACTGATTATCGGTGTGCCATTTCAAACCCTGTAACGTAAACAAGAGTAGCTATAAAACAGGTTTGATCACAGTAAGCACAAAGGAATCAATTATTAAATCCTTGAGGGTGGTACAGCATACTATGGGTGGAAGAGAAGAAGCTTTTGCATCTTTTGAGGAGACAGAACAGGGGTAAGAAGAGTAGCAATTCCTCTGCTTGGGATGGGGATCAAGTGTTTCACAGTATGGCAAGAATTCAATTGACCTTGAAAGTACGTGCGCCGCTCATTCTTTTTCAGAACCACATCCCCTCAAGATGCTCATTAGGACATCTAATCCTTGCTGTTGACATAAGAGTTTGCTATATATTCTTTCTAAAATGTAACTGCTTCCTTTTTTTAAGATACATTTTTAATCAAGCTGATAACTCAGTGACCATTTTTTAAGCTGACTACCAAAAAATTGAGTGCCAGAGAATCAATGTTCCTATATACAATACTTTTATGGCCTCATGTAAGTGCAAATTGAGGAATGCTACATTTTCTATAGTTGTTCACTTTTAACCACAGGAGAGGACAAGGGATGAACACACCTTTTGTTCTGCTGTGACCTCTTCCATCGTACACATTTGACCAATGTACAATGCTTCCAAATCTCCACATGGACAGTCCCACTAGCCCTAGTACTCTGTAATGAGAGATGAGGAAGAACTAGTGCATTGTTACCAGTTTATTCAAAGGGCAAAAATACCCAGATGTTTTAATGCCTTTCTTAAAGGCTTGTTACTTAGGACTGGCATAATGGTACAACTTCATTGACATGTTCCCAATTTACATGAGAGCTGAAACAGACTGTTAGACATTTCTTAGATTGACTGAGCAGTAGCATTTAAAGTTTATTGCAGCTTGGATTTGAAATGAGCACTTCACTGGGGTGAATACGGTACTGAAGAGTGAAGGCTTCTATGCCTTTTTCTGCTGATATTGTTTAGCTGGAGACAGCTTTCTGCAAGACTGGATTACCAGGGCAAGAGTGCATTGATTTACATTCTGAAGGTTATCTTTCCAGTGGAAAAAGGCACAACAGTGTGTGTGGGGAGGGGTTTAAGTGAAGATTTTGAGGAAAAATATATGCTAAAATAAAACTAGAGTTGAGGAGGAATAGTACTGTGTGGATTTCTAAACAGTGAACTTTAATACTGGAGGAGTGAGGGGTTTATATTCTGGTTGACTTTTTGTTGTTCCTACTTGTATGCTGGTATGCATCACAATAATGTATTTTCACACTTGCTTTTTGCTTTAGCCATTGACTCATTGACTTGTTTGTTGATAAAAGACAGTCAGCTGAATGAATCCCAGGAGGGGATGACCAGATTTTTGATCACTAATGGTATGGTACCTCAGACCCCTCTGTATGGAATGTCATTTGATTTGATTTATATAGTGAAGAGTTAATATAATATTATCTAAAGTGCTTTTTAGGATTGATTTATATACTCCTACTTTAACATTAATTGGAAAGTATCTATTGTTATCTCTCTAAAGGTCAGCTTCTCCTCTGCTTACTCACATGAGTAATGTAATTGATTGCAGTGCATCTGCTCATGAGAATAAGGAGATCCTGATTTGATGCCATGTTGAATGGGAATAGGTCCAGTAAGTCTGTATGTAGATGTTGAACAATACAACTTCAGAGCAATACACCTTATCTCTTGCGTATCTTAGTGTTGCTTCCTTTCTTATTTTGTTTGGCTAGAACACTGTTAAGAATAAATTTGGGCCCTTTTACAAATAATTTCCAAGTCTACTTGTAAGGACATAATCCTGGACAGCCTCAAATCCTTCATCAAATGTTCTGTTGCTTGGTCACCATCTGCTTAGAGCAGGGCTGGACAACTAGTTGGTCGGGGTTTTTTTCCAGSTCTGGGTACTTCCTTTACTGTGCCAGTTGTACTGTCACAGTAAGGTAACTCGGAAATGGCATTTCTCTATCGCCCAGCATTATGCATGTTGTGTTGTCAAGGCTTGGAATTTCAAGGAAGGAGAATTAAGTTTGAAATTTTAAATATAGATATATAAGAAGTATTCAAAAATACTGTTTATTGGAACTAGGTCTTTACCTATATCCATTTTGAAAATCACTCCTATAATGCTGTCTTCCTGTCATTTTTCTGAAGTGAATGACGTCCATATGCTTGTTTTTGTTCAATTATTTTTGACAGTGTTTATTTCTGACACATTAACCAATTGCTTGTAGTCACAAGTATCTCAAAGGACTGGAATTAACATTTTAATAAGACATAATCTGCTTCCATTCATAACTTTTGAGTTTTAAATTATAACACAYATAATACTTCAGTGCTGAATCATTTGAGGGATTCTACAAAATATAGAGATAATTGAAATGAGGATTTAAACTTGGATTATTGAAAGGAGGATTAAATTCAATCTGTGAACAGCTTGAAATGTTTTATGTTAATACAAACACAAAAATTCTGTCAGATTTAGAGTGTAGAGCCCGCTGTTCATTGGGAAGCAAGAAATAGATATATTTTCCTCTAGATTTGAAATATGTTAGAACTGTAAGGGGGAAAAAGGAGACTTTATTCACAGATGTGGAACTATAGGAAAAATAAAGTTTAGGGGTTTAGGAAATCTCATGCCAATTAATAGAGTTCCTTCAATTATAGAAAAATAAGGCTAAAAGGTACCTYGATACATCTTCTAGTCCATCTTCCTTCTCCAAAGCAAGATGAGCAGGGTACTTCTGCCAGTCCTGACATGTTTATCTAACTTCATGCTCCAGAGTTCCAATAGTAAGGCCTTTCCAGTCTCCCCAGACAAGCTATTCCCAAGCTTTACTATCTTCCATATTAGGAAAAAATCTTCCTTCCTATAATTACCCACAATTATATGCCCTGTTCATCTGGACCCAAACTTTATTTTGTTCCTCCTGGCAACTGTCATTTGTATGCTTCAAGACTGTGGTATTCCTCAAACACCCTCTCCCCCCATCGTTTCTGTCCTTGGGCTAGCCTACCCAAATTCCTTGTCATAGGTTATGTTCCCTATGAGGGTTTCTGGTATAATCCAGGTAGCTGGTATTTTTTGGCTGCATGATACAGTTCACTCACACTCACTTTGTAATCTACTATCTGGCTTTTTTGCTCTCCTCAGTCCTGCATTTCTGCCACTGACTGTTCCTGCATAAGCAGGAACAAGTCCTTATCTTTGGCCTTAATTAGTTTATTATCTTTTTTTTCCACACCACTGCTTCAGTTAGTCAAAATAATTTTGATTTCTGTTCCCATTCTYTGGCATACCTGCAGGCCCTCCCTCTTTGGTGTCATCTGCAAGCTTAGAAAGCATCTCTCCTTGATAAAACCTTGAATAGAACCAGACTCAGGATAGAGCTCAGCTTCTTCCTTAGGTGGTTGCCTTCTTACCCTGTCATTGAAGGAAATGAGGGKTTTTTTGACACAATTTGTTCTTGCAAAATCCATGTCAGCTGTTACCTACCTTCTTGTCATCTTCCAGGTGCTTACAAATAATTTTATTACTTCCCTGTTTTTTCCAAGAGTTGAAGTTTAGCTATCTATCTGATAAAATTTTCCAGCTACTCTTTCCCCCCATTTTTTAATATTAGGACTGGATTTATCCTTCTAGTAAACCCTTCTCTCTCCAAGTTCCCGTAGATAATCACTTCTGAGATTTCTTTAGCTTGTTCTCTGCATATTTTATGATGAAAAMCATCAGGCCTAGACTGTTTGAAATCACCTTAATTACCTAAATATTCTCTAACCTATTCACTCCTCCTCCTCCTCTGAGATCTTATCCTTTTTTTTGGTATTTAATGCAACAGACTCCTACATGTAGTTGACTTATTCTATTAGCTGAGAAGGTGTAGACCCCTCTGCCAGGTCCCTGAACATAATACACTCGATGCAGTTTTGCTACAACAGAATTGAGGAGGTTATAAAGATTCTGCAGCAGAAATTTCATGTGCCCTACCGTAGCTCTCTGAAGAATCTCCAAGTTGAGGAGCAGAAGAAGGTAACTCTGCTCCAGTGCAGCTGCAGCTGCGGGTATCTGCCAGGCCATGGCGTGGCAGGCTTAGCCCACACACCGGTGCCACTGCGGCTCAGAGGCAGCACTGGTGGCAAGACTTCTCTGAAGGTCTGCTCTACTTTTACAGGCAATGCAGTCACCTTTGAGGGACTTTCATGTGCCTCAGTAAAAGCAGAATTTTTAACTTAGTTATGTCACATTATTGCAGTTTCCTCCTGTAACACGCATAGTTAGCATGTGATCGGTTTATTAATCATAGACTCATGGCCAGCAGGGACATGGAGAGGCATCCTAGCCAAATCCCTGTGCAGGGACAAAAATAAAAATTGAAGTGTCTCTGGCAGATGTTTGCCTTAKCTGTTCTTAAAAGCTCTGCAACCCTTCTAAGTAGTTCTTTCAACGTCTTAACTGTCCTAATAGCTAGGAAGGAATAGCTTGTGCGGTCTAAATAATTCTTGTTGCATTGTAAGGCTTTTATTTTCTATCCTGTCCTATCCTAGTGGAAAAGCASAGAAGTTCATTATCTTTCTTTCTGTGGCAATTGTGTATGTACTGGCAGATTGCTGTCTCATGTCCAGGCAAGGTGGTTCTTCAATATTTACACCATTTCCCTTGAAATATGTTTTAAACATGTTGGGGACAGAGAATAGGTTGTTCAATTTCGGAGCTGGCAGAATGTGAAATCATGTATTGATTCTGTTATTAACCTAAAATACACTTGATCAGCTTTTCTCACTTTTCACTGCACAATTCTCTGTAATGCTATATTTTATTTTTTATTACATCTTTATATTGTCACAGTTACAAGTTTAAACAGGATAAAAACAGAACCTATGGAAGAATCAAATATCAAAGCAAATATTTGATTTTTTTTATAGTTTCCAGAAAGCAAAATTTATCCCTACTGTGAGMAGACACAATTCTTTGGACTTATGGGGATATGCGGAATTATCATGAGTCTGAACTGGCTTTTCACTGCAATATTGGTTATTGTGTGTGTGCAGCAGTCACAAATCTTCTGCCAGTAATATTCAATGAAAATATAAAGCATATAAGGACACATATATGTGGTTCCATGTTAATGTTGTTATAATAGAAATTAAACTGAGGCTGTTAGAGTAATAATAGGTACCAGACTTCTATTTGCATAATTAATGAAACAAACTATATTCATAAACCAATTTGTAGGGCATCGGCATCGCAGGATTTTCCAGACTGTGGGTTAGATAAACTGCTTCATGTTTAACAAGACACATGTGAAGACTTCAAGCTGTGACTGCAAGACACAAGGTCAACCCCTTGTGGAACGAAAAGGAAGAAATATTAGGATAAACAGAGTTACATCTTGAAATTTATAAATTGATGGAGTGAATTAGGGGGAGGAAGAGAGGAAGAATAGTATCAAACAACAAGAATATTATTAAGCAGAAGCAGTAAAAAATAATGATAATGGGAAACCAGGATTAACACCACCTTATTAAAGATCAGATATTGATCCTTCACCCTGCGAAGGGTGAAACTTGAGTCCAGAGAGCTCAGCCAGAGGAGCTGAGGGCATGCAGAGTGATATTTGCATATGGTTTCATCATCCCACAATTATAAAACTGAGCACTCTCAGTGGTATCAATGCCTTGCAGAAAACAGTATGCCTCTGAGAAAGAGGAGGAACAGATAACAAAGGAGATGGTGGTGGAATAGGCTACATCAGCATCAAATTTGCTAAGGTGTTGCATTTCACTTGACATGAATTCTATATTGAGGCCAAATTCACTTTGAGAGCAAGTTCCTTCTCTGATACAAAAGGCAGAGTGGAGCAATACACAACTATTATTTGTGTTTGCATAATATCCGTGCAAGTATAGTTTGTATTATATTTGACTTTCCATAACTGCATGACAACCTGGATATACCAGTGCACACATGTGCAGAGTACCTTGTCAGTTACTGCCTGGGCACAGCATCTGGGGTGCTTCTAATAAAAATCCATAACTCTCAGCATCACGTGCTGCTTGAAATCACATGCATTCCAAGGTGTTAAGGCTTAGCAGTAATGTTGGAATTAAAAATGAAAGGCATGAAAAATGTAGTTCTCATGTATAATTAAAGTGAAACTGGAGCTTATTTAAATACTTCTGTCAAGAGTCAGCATTTGACTTTTTACAAGATATATGTCTTCATGGAGTGAATTAGAATACCTATAACTTCTTGTTCTTCTGAATTCTGAGTTTTCTTCCTGTGTTTTCTCTCTGAGTAATATCAATCAGACTACATGATGTGATTTGGATGTTGCTCTTAAAATACAGTATCACAGGCAGATGCAAGAGATGGCATAAAAGATCTTAGCAATAACTAACATATGTAAACTCTGCTGGGCCTGAATAGCAGGAGAAACTTATAAGATCCTTTTTGTGATACTATGCATATAAGAGCATCCCAAAAAACTTGCACATGGGAGAAGGTCTTTGTGGGGAAAAGGACATAGCCATTGGCATGTTTGAGATGATTGAAACCAATGACCAAATGCTTGTTAAAAGTTAGTTATTAATATTTATGCTGAGATTTTCAAAGGAGCCTAAGGGAAATGTATGCTCCTGACTCATTGAAATTCACAAGGAGCTGAGTGCCTAACTCCCTTAGCTTCTGCTGAAAATCCCAGCCGTAATCTCTGTGTGACAATCTGATTTTGATGTTTTACAAACCATACTCCCAATAATAAGGATATTCTCCCAGCTCAGGGAGCTGGGAGAATGCTGTGAGTGCTTATATTTAGTGCCTTTATTTTGACATAATTGTTTAAAGGACTTTAGATGAAAATTTGTAAAGTGAAGCAATTTCCAGCTGAAAGCCTCATAAYACAGGCTTCAGTATGTATTAGTGATGTAAACATATGCATTAAACTTCGTAATGAAATTTATGAAACTTAATGAGCAAATTTTTATTGTGCTGTAATACTATGTTGAAGCTGTTCTTCCTTCTTCGTTTTTCTTTGCCTACAGCTACAAATAAATTTGACATGCCATATTATTATGTTGTCCTAGTTCACTGTGAGTTTATAATGTTACCTAAAACCAGAGCCTTTATTTGAAATTGCTGGCAAAAGTGATTTTGCATCATGGCTTTCACTCAGAATGATGTACAAAATGCACCCAATCATTTGAAAAATAAGTTGATAGCATATTTTTTTATCATATTTATTTCTAATGTTATTGCAACTGTGAATCTTCAACTAACCAAGACAGCCCAGTCAGCTTATTTCTTCAAAGACTCACTGTAGCATTGTGAACAAATACAAACAGGTAATGGTAATTTAAACTATCAGATGGCTGCTTTTGTTCAAAGACACTAAGATCTATGTGACTATGCAAATTCAGTCCTTGGTTATACTCCTGCAATCCTACTATCATCAAGCTGATTGCAGAATTGTAACCAAAGGAAAAAGTTTCACGCCTACTGATATATCTGCGAGCCTGACTCCATAATCCCAAACTATTTTATTTATAAGGTACCCAAGGGTGGAAATAATTTAATATTTCAGCATGTGTTTCAGCTAATTGCCTTCCCAAACATGAAGTAGCCCACAAAGTCCAGTTTTCTCTGCAGAACTGGAAATTTTGCCAAAGTCTTTACTGTTGGAACAGCTGGAGGATTCCTAGCTGCGTGAGCAACCTCCACCTTTAGTAACTCGGCTTCTTCCACATTATTGTTAGTGTAAGCTATCAGCTTAAACCACAGGTCAAGTGTGCTTATAGACTCATAGAAATATACCGTAAAAACTAGACTGATTGCTAATCAGTGAACTATTGTAGGTAAGCTACACTGTGTTATAATACTGGAATAGGATCATTTCAGTCTTTCAAATGACAGACAGTATTTTCACAATGATGTTTCTTTTAGCTGAAAGCTGTGTTTTGAACCCCAAGAGCTGTAGCAAAGCGGAGGCAAAATRTGTACAATTCACATTAACATTCTGTTAATGTTTAGAGGTGTAAATGGTAAGGTAACTATATAGGTGTAAACACCACACCCAGTGAGAGATGAACCGCTTTATCACTCTTCTTGTATGTGCTGTGCTGGAACAACAGGCCCTAACTCAGGCCCACTGACTCATGGACTGTTTGGCTGTAGTGCCATGTATGTGATAAATAATATTGGTAATACTCAGCAATATCACGCTTCACTGTCCAGCTGAAACTGGAGGATTCCTTACTTGCTTAAAGAAATATTTACTGAAATAGACCTTAAAGTTAATCTTACTGTATGGTTGAAGGGCTCAATACCTCTCCCCCAGTGTTCTTCTAGACTACATTCACTGAAGGCAATACGTTACTAGCATAGCTAAGGGTCCACTTGGCTCAGACTATCCAGATGTCCCAACCAAGTCTTTGTTTTAGTGAGAAAGAATGCTGTGTTCTGGGGCTCAGAGCTTAATTAGCTGTGGGATTTTAATATTCTTATGCCTGATTAGGAGTCCAGGTAACAAGCAGAGCTGGTTGAATTTCTTTCCATAGGAAAATGTAGGAAAAAATAATTAAACTGAAGAAAAATATCAACCTTTTTGTTAATGCTAATACTTCTCCCTCACCCTCTTTGGTTAACTATGAAGCTCTCCTTTTTCAAATTCCAAAGATTAAAAAAAAAAAAAAAAATTATTCCACAGTTTCATAGTTCTTCCATTTTTCTTTTAAACAACTCTAGAAATGAACCTCTTTCTTCCTACTATGATTTAAGTTTCTCTGCCCAAGGCATGAGAACACAAGATTTAATAGTGACCACAAAATATAACATTGGTTAACTTGGCTTCAGAAGCTTCTTTCAGCTCTTCCTGTTAGGAGAAAATCTTCGGTACTCAAAGATCACATAGTGAAATCCTCACCCCACTGAAGGCTCCAAGAAACTCAGTTGCACTTACTGTAGCAGAGTTTAGCATCTATTTTTATGATAAATATGCCCCCAAACTGTATCTGTGCAGGTCTTCTTTATAAACTTTTTAAAATCTAACTATTCAACAAGACATTATCCAAGTTGTAAAGAACCTGTTAAGCGTTGCCAATCCTGTTAACATCATTGTGATGAACACAAGTGCAGTAGGAGTCATCTGACAACAGGCAACAGGGCAAACCCTCGTCCTCCTGAGCAATTCACAAAAGTGTAAAACAATCTTTTCATCTTTGTTTTGCAAGTGGAATGGCACCTTTGTCTTCAGAACCATGTAAACTGTCACTGCCTGAAACATCAAGCTGAGCCTTGTCATGCCCGTTTATATGAGACTGATTGTGTAGTACTAATCTACAGGCTTTGAAACTGCTTCACTTGCTAAATCCAGTTGAAGACTGAAAAGTGCTTGATAAATCCTTAGAGTGCTTTAACTTTGAAGAATTCTTTTGCAACCGAGACAAACAGGATTAGTACCTGTGGCCTCCCGTAAGGGAGCTCTCTATCTCCTCCTCACTGACAGAGCACCCTTGCCATTTTTCCTCCCATTGGCACCTCTTGATCAGAAAGGTAAAGAGATCAATAGGTTTGTAACAGCATCTTTTTAGCCTAGCTCTAATAAAATACCTGTTGAACTCTCTGTATTACAAGACTGTGATTCAGAGCTTTCTAATTTAGCTGTAAAGCATGTTCAGGGCAACATTTTCTGATAGGAAAGTGTGCTGAAGTCAGTGGAACGCTTTCTAATCAATCCTAGTGGCTCTGGATCAGGTTATAAAATTTTATCCTGTTGTATTTTTCTTTTTCTTTGGGTTTTTGTTTTGTTTTTTGGTTTTTGGGGTTTTTTTTTGCTGTTGAGTTTCCAGATCCATCACTCAATATGTTCTACTATTTTAAAAAAAATACAGATAAACCAAAGCTTACATGATCACTGTAATTAAGGGTTTAGAGATTGTTTGGCTCTCATAAGTACTTTAAATTACTATTTTTAAAATGAAACCTTACAAGCTGCTAAMGGCTAAGCAATCTGTGGTCCCTGTGCAGATACTTTCACCTATGTGCACAAACGGCTTTTACTCTCCTTTCCTTTTACTGAGAGTACTGGCAACCACCCGCCCTTGTATTCAGAGGATAAGCAGACTCTTCTCTGGCAACTAGGAGGTGTGAGCAGGATGGAAAAGCAAGGCCTTTTACTCACCTCTCCTCCAAACGTACAGGTCATTGTGACCCAGTTTGTAAAAGCAATGGAGAACCATCCTGTATGCTGAACATTGTCTGCAGAGCCAAGAGGGATTTTGCTGCCAGGGAAAATGCCTGGCAGGTTACAGTGCCTGGAAATTTAGCTCATTCATTTTGGAAGTGTTTTAAGTCCATCGAAAAGAATTCTGTACTAGGTAGGACATAAAAACACAAGTGACTGAATCGCACAAAAGCCCTGCTCAGCGTCTTCAATGCCTAGGGAGCCTTGGCACCTTTTGAGAGGCAGTCTGCCCATTTTGGTTGAGCTGAGCGCTTGCTTCCCCCTGCAGCCGTTCTGGAAAGACAGACAAGGTGTTCTTGCACTTGACTGTCCAAAATGAAGACCTGTGCAGAACACATGCCCTCTTGAGGCTGAGGAAGATCAAAGCCACGTTGTCAAAGGAAACGCTACCAGCATCCACACTGCSGACTCTGTCCAAAGTTGAGGCACCCTTCACCCCTCAGATGGGAGGGTGGTGAAACACTGGCACAGGTTGCCCAGAGGGGTGGTAGATGCCCCATCCCTGGAAACATTCAAGGTCAGGTTGGACGRGGCTCTGAGCAACCCAATYTAGCTGAAGATGTCCCTGCCCATGGCAGGGTGGTTGGACTAGATGACCTTTAAAGGTCCCTTCCAACCCAGACTGTTCTATGATTCTATGATCTGAGCCAGTGTATAGAAAGGTTTCATAAGATTAGGCCCAGAGAAACCAGGGGTAAATGAAGTGGGTATATTTGGGCAGAACATTAACCATGCTGAGAATAGCTCAAGTACCAAAAGTAGCAGAGCAATGATGCTTCTCAGCAGAGTGGTTTAATGCAGGTGAAGCGATGCACTGAAGTGACTCACAGGGAGTGAGCTCGGGTAGCCCTTTCTGGTACCATGCTGTGTGGAATAGATATTCCACATATAGAAAGGCAAGACTTCAGAAACAATTCTCTATTTAGCATTCCCTATTCCTTCACCTAGGTGTCTTGCACCTCAGTCTTCTGTCTCCGGTGAGTTCCCTTCGTAACCATGATTAGTGAATTCTGCTACCAGGGTTGAGTGCATTTGTACCTGGGCCTTAGTCTTCTGCTTGTCTGTATGGTCTCTAGCACACAGGTCTTTGTAAATAATGGCAAATGCTTTGGCTTGCAATGTTTTTCAAATCATGTTTAGCACAGAGGAAAAGCATCTTTGACAGCTCTGCAAACTCAATCTTGAGATACGATAGACTTTTACATTGCTGTAGTTTAAAAAGTTAATAGCATACAGTTTTAAAACTGCCTACCTAGATTGTAACATGACATATTTTAAGCGGCTTTAAGCCTCTCTAATGTAAACAGTGCTAATACTAAAAAATTGTTATTTCAAGCTCTTTCCTTTTTTTTTTTTTTTTGTTGTAAGGGCACATGGCAAATGTTTATCTTTGCCGTCACTTCATAGAAAAGCAGCAAAACATACAGAAGAAAAGCCTTTCTCTCTGGCTGATTTCCCAAATGTACTTTGAGTTACCAGCCACATTTAAGAGGCTGCTGGAACTTCTTTGTACGTGAGAAAGTGCTGAAACAGAAAAAGCATTGAGCAGAATATGCAATGACTTTGTCACAATTATGGGCATCAAACACAGGGTTTTCAGACACAATCCTTTATCGTGCAGCTGTTTCAGCTCAGTGTGTTGATCAGCACATTGCCCTAGGAGATTGCTTTGCTGATCAAAAAGTGTTTGTGTGTGCTCCCCTTGCACATATCCAGCATAGTCTTTTCGGGACAACTACTAGTTTGAATATACAGGAGCTAGCAAAATTGTAGACGAGCAGTTGAAACATTCCGCTGGCACACCTTGACTCGTTAGAAATGCTGCATCTATAGTAAGCAAAAATATTCTCCATCACAAGTAACATTCAGCACTTATGATGTGTGTAGGAATGTAACCTTTGCCTCTTTGTTTAATGCACTCTTTTGGGAGACAAATGCCTTTTGAGATATCAGGAAATGCAAGCTCAGTCATGGTAACATTTAGTTTTCCTTTCAACTTGCTGTATATAAAATCTGATAGTGATTGAGAATTTTCTTGGTACAATAGACATGAGGCCAAATCCTTTCCTGGTATTCTCTCTTTCACTTAGTTGAAGTCATGTCAGAAGAAAATTTAGTTTTATCTCTGTATTGTCTTTTTTGCTAGAACTGTGGCCACTATATAAAGTTGGCTAAGTGTTATTTGTTTCTGTGCCAGCAAATATCTTCCCTTCTTCACCAAGATGATCAGTGAATTTGTGCCTTTTCTTTGTCAGATGCCCACCTTGTGCCATTTTGCATCTGAGTTTTGAAGATACCGAGGACCAGCTGCTCCTGTGAACTTCACTGACAGCTGGAAGGACTCAACAGTGAGAATCCATTTTATGGGTGAGCACTCAAAAATGGAGTTTCCATTATGTCCTTATAGTGACAARACTTCAAAGCACAGTCTGCCTCCCCTATCAGTCTAATGAGTAAGGGCTGAACATTTGGATCTGGGTTCACCCACTTAGCTCTCTGGGCATTTACCCGAGACATCAGGTTGATTGTTCAATGCCCAGAAAGTCACTGCTATAGGGAAGGTTAGTAAGTGGCAGGCAGAATTGTCTATCAGAAGTACCTCTCTCCCCCATTCCCTACCCTCCTCCATGTTGGCATCTCAGACTAGGGCCTAACATTAGTGAGAAGACTCTACTTTCACAGTGTGTCAGGGAAAACAGATTTGTGGCAAGGAAACACAAGGAGGTACACAGGTTAGACCACCACTTGTGGACAGGGGAACAGTGGGTCTGTACTTGCCTCTTGAGAGCCAAAGGCGAACAAGGAAGGATTGGATCCTTCTCCCCAGTGTCCTCACCCAAAGTTCTTCCAAGCCAGCTAAGCCAAACCAGAGGGAAAATAAGGAAGCAAAATATTTCTATGCCTTGCAAAAGGGAAGGGAAGAACAAAGTGTGATTCTCCAACCCGCTGTTTCATAGAGAAGCAACRTGTGGCCATAATTCAATCTAGTGCTCACTCATTAGTTCTACAAAGCATTCRCACTTTTATTCAGAAATTGGATTTGGTAAATCTGACGTGTTCTACTGTGGACCAGAAGGGAAGTTCATCAGAGAAATTGCAAGGCTAAGGCCTTTTTACCTCAGAACAGGCCTTTGGTTTTTGTTAATCAGTTACATTTGTCATTTACACTGATGATAAATATTTGACAAGTAATCAGCTCTGGGAGGAATATGATTTACTGCTGCAATCTGGGTTTGTGCTATTAATAACAATAACAATGTTTGGCACCAGTATAGCCAGTGTAAGCAAAGGATAGAACAGATTTCCCAAGCTCTAGCTGGCTGAATGTGGTTTTCTGTGTCCTGCTGAGAAGGGTTTGCCAGGGACAGGCCTGTTGGGATCAAAAGGACATGGAAAAACAAGAGCAGAGGCTTGGTCCAAGTTTGTCATTGTGTTTAAGGATGGATTACTGGGTTTGATAGGATTTCTGCCATTTTATTTCTCTCAGATGGATTTAAATTAAGACCGAGCTTTTCAATGTAGTGCTGTGAAAGGATTTAATTTTTTAAGAGAAATTTGAGTGGGATTCTGAATAAACTGTGTTGAAAATTTTGTCTTCAACTTTTTCTTGCAGAAAATTAAGCATTTGTTGAGGTGATGGTTGGGTTTGGGTTTTTTTTTTCCCTTCCATAGAAGGTGTTTGTTCTCCTTCAAAAGTAAAGGAGATCTGTTTTCATTAAAAGAATGAAAATCTGCAAACGTAAAACATTTGTTTTGGTTGTAAAATCCCGTCTCCTCCCCTAATACTCCAAGTTTAGTTGTTCAAACTTCCAGTATTTTCAGGGAGGTGGGAAGGAAGATCCAAGAAAGGAATTTCCAGAAACATCTGGTACCTGTGCACATTTCAAGAATGTCACCCTGTCTTGGATCTGTACGTGTTTTCCTCTATTGCAAAGCTGTCTTTGGTCCAGATATATAACTATTTGYGGTGAAAATAATTCCCACCAGGTCCATTTCGGCACTTCTGGGTAGCTGTTAACTTTTTCTGCAGCCAGTATACAAAGAATCAATACAGTTTCCTTTCCAAGTCAGTTACGCAAAGGGTCCAGACAAGATTAAGAGCTGTTTGACTGACAGCAGGGCAACTTTGCCATTAAACAAATGTGAATCACTCACATACATGAGAGCCCTTATCCTACTGAACAGGAGCRGGTATTCACTAACTTGTGCATTGGTGCAGTGTTTCTTTTTTATGGCTGATTGCTTAAATAGTGCAGCTGAGACCTGCGTGGCCCTGCTGGTGGAACGTGATAGGTCTCAGAGGGCAGCAAAGGTTACATGCCATTTTGATGATTTTATTCAGTTTGATTCCTAGCTTTTCAAAGCTGCAGCCTAGCCCTTTTCTGAAATCTTTCTGATAGCTGCGTCATCTCAAAGAACTGTCGCCAACATTTTATTCATATATTTACTTCTTTATTGAAGAACTGTTTTTCTTTCAGATATACCTGTTTGGAATGAAAAAACTATTTTTGTAATGCACTTGAGTGTTTTTCATTTTGTGCAAATACAAAGTTTGGGCTCTCTTTTCATCCTTTCTATTGCAACCTTTGTAATATATTTGATTGATAGATTTTATTACTATGGTTACTCCAATTTTATATAGCAGATTTCATTTGTGAGAGTAGTATCATGCTCTGCTCTCATTCAGCCTACTTTGTTTATTATTGTTTATTGTGGGGGTTTTTCCACTGCTTTCCTTGAAAACAAGCTTACCGCAAAATAAGGAGCTTCTCATGTCTTTAAATCCACTATGTCCTGCACTGCTACCTTACAGAGAGAAGAATCTTATGTACTGAAGTACTAAGAAATTTTGCTGGCTGCAAGAGTTCAGAAATCAAAACCATACAGAGAGCTTCCATCTTATTACATGGCTTTTTTTTCTTTTTTTCTTTTCCCTTAATTTTTATTTGAAAAAAGATTTTGCAGGGCAAGTCACAGTGATTTACTTGCATGCTGCAGGCTGATTTAGGATGCTTATTTGATCAGTCTGCTTCTAATGACACTAGAAATACCGTAATGGATGGAACATTCCTGGCCTGTTCCAAATTGGATTAGATGGTTTACTAATGTAATACCGGCAAGCCAAATCAGCCTGTGATGCCATGGGGATTAATCTATAGGGAATATTTGATCTCTAATGCCCATGTGCTAGTTGAAGTGCAGTCATATCTTTTGATTTAATAAACCATTTCTATATTTCCCAACGGTATGTGTGTGTTTGAGCAGGATGAGCTAATTGGTAGAATTACCCTTTTTAAATGAAACTTCATAACTTGCTGTTAAATGGAAGAATACTAAGTACTTCAGACTTAAAAGATTTGGCCGTTGTTTATGCAATTTCTTCCTGATAGCTTAAATGCTAAGGACCACACAAGGATTTGGTGTTCTCTGTTAAGAGACAAAACTAATGATGCTGATATATCTTGTAAAATAGTCATTCGTTATTGAAGTGAGGAGTCACAAAAGATACATATCCCTGTAAGTCTAATATAGTAGATCTGGTTTTATTCTGGTCATCACATGATTCCTTTAAAAATTAACCCTGGATATACAGACATTTACAGATTGATGATCAAATAAATTATCAGGAAATAGGTTGAGAAACAAGGAAAAATTACACAGTGCCATGTTCTTGAGTGTCACTTGTTAGCACTGTACTGTTTGCTGAGGTGTTCACTGCAGATGTGTCTAACCTTTGGCTGGCAGATGGCTTGTGCAGGCAGCAAACAGAGGCGCACAGGGGAAGGAATAAGAGAACTGCAGAATTACAAAGCCAAAACTTCCTCTCTGTTTAGGTGTGTGCATCTTAGTGCACTTGTACTAATTGATAGCTTTTACTAAAGTGAATGTAAAATGTCTGCATTATGCCCAAGTAACTTTGCTGTTAAATAAGTCATCCTATACCAGCTGAAGTCTGCTGTAACTTTGTGGTTAATTTTGATAGCAGCAGAGGAAGTCTTTTGGTGAAATTAATAAATTAATGCATATATATATATATATATGTTTCCTGGGTATAATTGCCTTAATTCAAATAGCCATGACATAATGTAGAGAGACCTGAAATAACATTTTTCACCTTCACTTTGCCCTCTGAATTAGCTGCTTCTATGGCTAATATTTCAGACTTCCATACAGATGATATAAACATGAAACAGTATCTACAACAATAYGAAAATATGTAATTTTCCCCACCGATTTATGCATGCCAGACATCTAAGACAGACACATCTTTCCCTTTCCCAGAACTGTGACAGATCCTAAACTGAATATCCTGACTAACACCTGGGTTTGACACACTTGCTATATTCCATAACACAGCTGGAATTACAGGATTTCCAGTGATACATTTTGAAGTACGTACCACATGGAAGCATGTGTTTCTAACCTTGGTCATTCACAAAATATCAGACCATAAAATAATTACATGCTAGTATATAGGAACAAGAGTTTAGATCTTTTTAATAATTTAWAGAATTTATTATTACTAGTATTTCTGTCATTCCAAGTCTTTTCACAGTAAATGAGTAAATCTATTAGAAAAGTGCTTTGAGAAACAGTACTATAAAAACAATAAAGTTCCTACAATTTTGTCCRAAACCCTTTTCCAAGAAGCAGCATAAACAGAAATCATGAGAGTATTTGCTAGTCTGTATCAGATGTTTTGAATGACTTATGCAACCTCTGTATAGCTAGATATCAAAATGTCAGTCAGTACAATCACCAGTACATTGTTCTGCATTAGAGATTGTCTATTCACCCACTGGTTTGCTGGTAATTAGAGTGGGCTTTCAGGTATTTTGCTTCAAATGATAATCTATCAAATGTATCAAACAAAGAAAATCAGGCCATATGTTTAGCTTCCCAGCTGTTTTAGGTGGCAAGAGATGTTTGATCTTTTGACTGCCACTGAAACTTGTCCTTCCCAAGAAATGTCCAAACATTGCTATATCAGCTGAAGTATTCTTGCTTCCTGGAGTTGTCTTAGCCTTCATTAGACCAGTTGTCTTCAGCTGACATCTTTAAAATAGAGTATTTTTCACTGGTACTGAGTCATCATGAGTTGCGTACCTCATTCCCTTAGGTTTCTGTGAAAGTCTTGTCTCACTATAATGTTCTGTGTCTCTCTCTCTTACTTTGTCTTGGTATGTAGGCTAGAATCTCACTACATGATAGTCTGGCTGTATGAGGAGACATAATGTTAAGGAAACAATTGTAGAAATTATTTCCTGTGGCTAGGTTGGTCAATCATGACTTTTTTCCAGCAGGGAGCTTTCTGATAGATGTGGACAGCTGTTCTTTGACTTATGCTACTAGCTTTTCCAGCAACGGTAAGACACTTGTGGTAATAAATCAAGTTTGGGAGAACCAGCATGCATTATTTGTTGTGTTTGTATGCTACTGCCATGAAGGGACACCTTTTCAAATACAATTGCTTGAATTTTGCACAAGTATTTCCGTGCAAGAACAGAGACTGAGTTTTGCATTTGACCAGAGCTTTGTGTTTGTTTGTGCATGAACACATGCTGACTGTCCTGCCTTGAGGAAGTACATCTGAGATGTTGATATACTGGAAATTTAACACTGAAGGATATATATCATATCTGACATGTAAGTGTTGCTGTTATGCTGTAAATTTTAGTAGAGTTAGTCAATTTAGGAGTATAGTTAGAAATAAAGTTAGTTAACATTTAGAAAACATGCCAGATGCAGTCATGAAATAACTATGTTTGACTTAACTTTTGAATAATGAAGAATAGCCTAAGTAATAGAAATGGAATGACGTTACGCGTTGGAGTATCTAAATATATTTTTGCCTATTAGCATACCTCTGTGTAGCACAAACATTCCTGATACTGTGACAGAGTAGCAGGTACACAGCCTTTGTATCATAACTATATGGAGCCCCAGAGTCTGACTGGTTCTTGATACTTAAAATCTGCTGAAGAAAATTCAAAAACTTATCTATATAATTATTTATCCTATGTACAGTGTTTATAAACATTCGATGAATGCATTTATTCAGCTTGTCATATAGTGATTTGCAGGTAATAATGTCTTTGAATGGAACTGAAAATAACAGGAAGAAGATGTGCTAGAGTAGTTCCAAATGCCCCGACAACATCGAGACCTTGTGCAGTCAATTCAGTGACTGGGACATTTCAGTCTGTATCTAATAACTCCAAGAAACTGTTATTTTGAGGGCATGTTTTACAACAACTTTAACTTCTGAGCATCTGGGTTATGTCAAGCTCAAAATGAAAGATCACAATGTTTTGGACAGTGACAGAGACTTCTTACATTTCTGGTTTGAAACAATAATAATAGCAGTAGAAATAAAGATGTAGCCATTACACAGCTATATGTACGTAGAAGATATTTACTTTGAATTTGGGATTCATTTCCCTGTGTACTGTCCGAGACACTTTAAACATTTTAAAGACCCTGCTGTAAATACATCCCTGCCATTTTCCACAACTGTGAAAAGTCATGAGAAAACCAGCTTTGAAACCTCTGCAGACCAGTGTTTGCATATAAGCTGTCTGAAATCTCTTCTAACTTTTCTCACTGTCAAGCCATATAACTGCTTCCAAAGACACCTGACTTTACTGATGAAGAGCTATAATAAATTGTTCCAGCAAACATTTCCAGAAATGTTTTGATGACACTCAGAGCGACATAAAGGTAGAGTCAATAAAGAGCAACAAACAAGCATTACTYCACTGTTGCTATAATGCTAGCAAGATAAGCACGCCACTCCTGAGAATGTTACAATATACGTTACCAAGCACACCCTGCCTTGCACAAGAGAAGAAGAAAAACTGTAGGACAATGATGATGATGACTTGGAACAGCACAAGAATAATGTTCTGGTTTTGTATTCCACCACTTTGTACTCCTTGACTTTCAGAAGCGACCATTTCATAAAAGTCGTATTTGCTTTCCTTTGATTTACAATTATTGAAATTTTAATAAGGATTGTGCAGCGACTCCAGACATCACATATTGTCAGTGAGAAATTATAACTTTATTGCAGCACACACTGACAGCCAACTCATAAAAATGAATGACATTCTATATCATAACATCTCGTAGGCTGTTCAGCATGTTAATAGCTCACTTCATCTTTCTCTAGTATAATGAGGCAGACAGTGTACCAATATTCAACGTGAAAATGAAGATTAAGAAAATTTGAATTGAAGCAAGAAAGTAGCATTTAGCAGAGGTTCAGGCAACATTCAGATAAAAAGTTTCAATTAAAGTACTGTTAGGGAGCCTTTTATCACTGGAGCAAGGCTTTGTTACCAAAGACCAACACTTACTACTAAAAAATGTCGGTTTCCAGCTGTACTTGGCTTTTGAAATGCTACTTCTGAAAGGATCTATAGTCTTTTTCTTATCCCATATAGTACTTTTTTTTGTAGACTCAATTGTATAAGGTTAGATTGATTTATAATAAGTTATTTTTTCATATTAGATCAAACTAAAAAATGGAAGCAATATTTAGGAAAAGGAGTAGACATTTTTAGGACTAACTTAGATTATACTTTTCTTTATGCTATTCTACAAACAGATAAAAATATTTAGTAGCCAACCTACAAACTGTTGCCRTATAAAGCACTAATTACAACATATGAGTGTCTCTGAAAGGATTATCATAGATCTACTTCAACTCCAAGAGATGCAGTTACAACAGCAATATTTATGATACAGAAATACTACTTAAAGATATACTTAAAGAAATGTAAAACAAAACATGATGGCTGATGATCTGTCAGGTTGCATTACAGATTGATTTTTACTACTTTTATTGGCAGTTCCCGATGTACCTACCTAAACATGGACAAAACTGTCCATTTACTGTCCCAAATCTGGGAGTATTATTAATCAATAACTCTGCAGTCACTGAGAGCCCTGGATAAGACACCACTGCAGACTCGCTACAGTCAACTATCAACTTATTTCTCCGTAGTATGAACCTGAATCAACCAACTGTAACTACTTACATGAGTAAAATTATCCAGTAAAATTATGCAGCTTAAGTTGCTGCTGGCTTTAATTTTGGTGGTGATCAACTACAAACTCTCACTTCAGCTTTGTGAGGAGTCCTTCTTCAGCTCCAAAAGTATCAAAATTAAAGAAATATAAAGTTTTGGAAAATTCCTAAAACAAAATATTTAGTGTTTCTTTTCCAAAATACATGTGCTTTTGAAACAAAGTTTTATGGATCTGCGTTATCTAGTGCAGCACCTGAGCCAAATGTAGCTCCCTTGATGTGGAAATATGTATTGTATTTGTTGGAAGGGAATGTGTCCCATGACCTGGATGGAGCAGAGTAGACTGACATTCCTTCTTGCAACAGGATGGCAGATTTGACCTTTTATCACTCTGGAGGGGTCTTTCAGTGGAATCTCTGTGTGAAAAATGCCAGATCAGTACAATGTTTCATCCACCTCAGAAATACTTGTGATTAACCAACGTACTTTGGGGTCTACAGTCACCAGTGGTGAAGGTTCTTGGTGCCCCAGGGCACCAGTCCCAGCCAGACTGCCTGCCACAGAGAGCCCTCTGCTGTTGGAAGTGACCGCAGGTTCAGGACAAAGTGATTCCTCCCCCGCCTCCCCCCCAATCCCAATAATAAAGAGGATAACTCAGTCTTCAGGCTTCTTTTTTACCATTATTCAAACCAAAAAGTGATTTCTTCTGAGCACTCCCATAACGTCTGACACCTGCAATGTTGTCGACTGAGGTACATGAAGTAACAGCAACATCTTGGAAGCACTGCTAAAGACACCTCCAATTTTCAGCCAATATAATTGAATTCTCTATCCTCGTTCCAAGTACAAAGAAATTAGYACTGTATGTTCCAGCTAAAAAAGACACGCCTAGTGATGTATGCTCTCTGTGGAGATCTGTCTAGCCAAATTTAATGGTCCTCCTCTGTTTGTCTGAACTGCTTTGGCTACTGCTTTTTTCACCCTTTTGATTTTAAACTATTATTCCTTCAGCATGCTTTTCAGTTCATGCCATTTGGGTTTTCTATCACCAACCAACTATTCATTCTGATTTGTTACCTAATGGCCTAAGCTGAGTCCTGATTTGATTCTTCAGTCATTAAGACTTTTCTTTATGGGTGATTTTGAAATTTATGCTGATGTTTTGGAACATCCACTCTTACAAAGGTTTAATGATTTGTTGAATCTCCTCAGTTTATCACATTATATTAATTTTCCTTCTTGCAAAATGGGCTATACATTAGAATTGGGTATGTTACTTAATCTTCATCACAGTAATATACTACTCTTTTTTTCTTCGCATTTATTTCCTCATTGTGGACTACCTGAAGGTTTCTCTCCCTTTCCTTGCTTTTCCTGTGGTATTTACCAGTTGCCCAGGGCTCAGTGGTGCTTTTAAATCAATGACCCTGCATGGAGACAGTTCTCAAAGCCAGCCAAAGCCCCCTCCCAGTCCTTCTCTCTCCCTTCTGATTGTCTCCTGTATGTCTCCTCCTTCCCTCAGCTGTATGGGATTCCTGCTTGCGGTTCCTTTCCCTTCATTCGATTCAATGTACTGTCAAGCACACAGTGGCCATATTGATATTTATTGCATTTTTTTTTCATGAAATTAAGATTCACATCTCTGTATTTTTGCAAACAAAAAAAGATTAGACTGCTTCGCTCTCTTTTGGTGGTTTGCCTTGTTTTAAGTACACTGTATCCATTCCTAAGGCTAATCAACCTTGTGCTGAATATTTCTTTTCACTCAAGGTCAGCTCCTAGCTTGCTAGAATATACCTGCAATTACTTTTAGAATTAAGAAAGCTTGGCTAGTCTGACTAAATGTAGTGAGTTTTAATCCAATCTATACCATTTCTTTTATTTCACTGGCAGTTGAGAAGGTGGTAGTGAAATAGCTTTTGCAGCAGCTTCATATATTTGATTTTATCGGTAAGTCTTAGTTCCCAGATCTGATTGCTCATTGGAAAAACTCAGAAGTAATTCTCTGAAGCTAGTGAGTTTAATTTATCCCTATGTCATAAGTGAGTTCAGCTTAGGACTGGAGGTCTGATGCAGATAAGTACTACTTTAAAGGTTATCTGGCTTTCTCCAGGGTTTAGGAAGTATAGCTGCAGTGAAGAGTACCCGGAATGCAACCGCTGTCTGGCAATGTCATGGGCACCAAAAAATTTATTGAAGGAGGTACAAAGCTAGCCATATACATCAGCTGATGACAGGTAAGGATTGTCTCCCAGGTTGGTGGAATCACTTCTCACACCTGCAATATGAATGTACCATGTACTTCAGCCAATGACAGGTAGGGACTGTCTCCTTGGTTGATGAAATCAGCTCTCACTCTTGCAATGCAAGTATACCATAAAGCAGAAATTATTTGGGCAAAACTAATACACATGGGAGGGCTTCATGTGCCATGTTACTTCATTTGAGGATGATTGCCTTGAATTCATGAGAGTTCAGTGATGTAAATCTGGTGCAATCTGGGTAAAATTATATGGATTGTCTCACTTTGCACCAATTCATAGAGTTCAAACTTCTCAACTGGTAGTGTGCAGCCAAACAATCGCTCTACCTGATGTCTCTGTTTTCCCATTTACCAAACTTCTTTTTTCATGATCCAGGTATCTGTGATCTTTTCCTCTTCACCTGGGATTTGGACTGTTTATCACATTTTGTTTTTCTGTCCTCTTATTTAGCTATTGCCATTTGTCTGAGGAATTATTATTGCAACTGCTGAATGCCTTTTGTTGTCAAAACACAAAGGTAACATTATTCATATACATTGTTTGTGGTGTTACTGGCATGCAGAAAATACCCAGATATACTTTTCAGTCTTCACAGATCTTGAAAAGCAGTTGATGTTTTGCATAATTATCTGAGGGATACTTATAGATATATGGCTTCATATTCCTTTAAACCTAGTGGGTAAAGTACAGTCAAGCTGCTATTGAATTTCTGGTTTCCAAAAGGGCATTCAGGATGAAAACAGCAGCTTTCTGCACTTTATTTTTTTTTCCCTATTAAATATATACTATACTTAATTCTAAAGCTATTTGCAGGTGATATGGGGGTTTTAGTTTGGTCTTACATTTCAGTGTTTCCATGTGCAAATATCTTTTCTAGAAGAAAATCCTCCCACTTTTCTATATATATATGATTTCCCAAGGAAATGCCTGAGTTCTTGTACAATTCATGTAGTCTGTTCATGATTACTTGGGTTTAGTGCTATACTGTTTCCAGGTTGTTTTCTTCTTTGATTCCATTTCTCAGAGGAATGGAGATCGACAAAGAATAGGAGAAATTAAACAGGCTTTTTATTAACAAAGCTTTTCAAGCACAGAGCCTGCTCTCAGCAGTTCAGCTCAGCATACAGAGGCAGAGAGTAAGAACCAATATCCTGCAGAGACTTCTTGTGTATCTCTCAAAGAACCAGTGCCCTCAACAAACTTTTGAAAAATCATCTGCAAAACAGGAGAAATTCAGACACATCATTAGTAGTATTCTTCTGTAATATCGGCTTTGAGAATGTACATCACATGATGGGGAGGAAGCAGTTGAGCCATCTGGGATCAGGTCTGCTACTGGTAACTGGGTAGAGAAGAGCTGGAGTATTTAGATAACAATTAATAGTCAAATAGATGGGATATAGTGGTGCTCCAGACACCCCTATTTTTTTGTGGAGAAGAAACAAGATAATGACTTTACCAGGAATTCAAAATATCCACGACAATACCTAGCATAATTGCTAGTGATCCATGTATGAAATGCATTCAGCACTGGAGTAGATGGTCCTAGGAGTGAAATCTCCAGCACTGGAGCTTCCAAGAACAGGCTAGACAAGAATTTGTCAGCAGTACTTTAGGTCTAATTCATCTTGCCTTTCAGAAGCAGTTGGATTTGTTGACCTCGGAAGGTCATTTCTAGCACCATTTTATGTATTTCCATGGTTGCATTCATTAAAGTATGTAACTGACTTTCGGGATCAGTATGGATTGTCATTACCTTTTGTATCAGTTAGTGATACTGTAGTTTTAGGTTAGGGGAGCACTTCTTCATCCAAAACTTAATGATATCTTTTGCTACATAGCTTGTAAAATCTGATATTCCACTTCTGTCTTTGAGCACAGTGAAGGATTTTTCAAGCTACACAGGACAGCATATAGGAATATCTCAAATTAGCCAGCCCCTTACATTTTACTTATTTTTAGTGATCCGCCAGGTTATTGCATTCATGGTTGAAGTGTGTATAAGGACAGTGAATGATTTATACCAATTGGAGTAATAGCATTGAAACATTAGTGAGGATAATGTATGATGCCATACGTCACTTACTTATTTCAACTCTCTTATTAAGAAAGAGGAAAGAAAGCATCTAATACAGCTATTTTACAAACTTGCCTTCATTGTGTCTGTAACCCTCCTTCCATCCATTCAAGGATATATTTCTAACTCTTATTTTAGACATTTAATTTCATATTGTGCTGTTATCCTCAAAAGCATTGGATAAAACTTCAATTGTGTACCTTACCATTGCCTTGTCTCTTTCCTCCTCTGTTCTGTGAGGTCAAAGCTCTTCATGTTTCCATTAAAAAGAACATTTAAATACAGAGAAAAGAGGATCTTCTATTTATTTTGAAGATACAATTGTATTTATAAAAAAATTACAAAAACATTTGGCATGGGTATGTGCTGATCAAATATGTCTGTGCTTTAACCCAACATATCCACCAACAAAAAGGGAGGTGCAGGTTAGTTACATAAAATCAGTAATAGATGTCTAAACTGAATGTATTGCCTGAAAGAACTTCAGGCTAATCTTCCTGATTTTAAAACAGCTGGGATAGAACTGAGACCAACCTAATGAATGTCCTTGTCTGTCCATGTCTGTTTCCTCATGTGTAAAACAGAAATAATAATATTTTCCTCCCCAATATGGTGTTACAAATATCAATTAACATGCTTTCATTGCCTCAGCAATAAAATGTTTTGTTCTGTTGGTCTAAATCCAATGTAAAAGCTACACATGGGCAACAGCAGAATTGGACTCTATGGTATTATTAGAGTCCTAATAATCATAACTCCAATCATAGTTAATTTCACTTAGGGATTTAAATTTACAAAATAAAAATATGAAGCCACTGTTGTCCACAATCTGAGAAAGGACAATGGGAGAAATGTGAGATTAAACACTCGCTAAATTATTATCAATTAGCAAATGCAAACTCTATCATGTTGACAAAGCATTAGAGTAGCCTGGAACTACTAAATTATAGTCTTCAATAGGTTTGACACGTAGACAAAAAAAAAAGCTTTTGTGGGTTAATGCAAAGGAATCTTATGCCGCCCTTTTTAAGATAGACACAGTGAGCACAGGGAGGCAATATACTGATCTTAAGTCTGCAGATAGGAGTGTAGTTATGAGTCTAGTGTTGTAAAATATGTGCTTTTGATTCCTGGCCCATATTCAATGTTTCTTCCATATATTTCTGGAGCTAATTTGATTTAAATCACTATTAACTGAATGGACCATGTCCTACAAACCAGAACACAATGGATGTTAAGTATTGACTTTTCAATTGGAAGGATATATTCGTTATCCAACTGGAATTATCCTATCTTAAATGTATATAAGAAAACAGAGTCTAAAAGCTATAGAATTCCTCTTGAAAAGTAACATTTATTGTATCAGTAATCCTCTTCTGAGTCTGCTTTTTGTTACTTCTGCCGCTGTCAACTATCTGATGTTAGATGCTCTCTTCCCATTATGGCTTAAATAATGTTATAGTCTCATGTAAAATCGTTGTGCGCAATGAACTGTTCTGACAATTGCTGTAACAGGTTTTCTAGAGGTGGCATCACATTTTCTAATTTTCTGATACCAAAAAATGGCCTTGAAAATACTTTTTTTTCTCTCTTTATTTAAAACTTTATAGATTATATGGAACTTGCATTACCTCAGTAATGAAAGTGCTAATCTTTTTTCTTTCTTCTTTTTTAAAGCAAGTTTTCACATGGGACGCTTTCAAAACTTGTTAGGCTAGTTCTTCATATCTATTAAATTCCTACTTGGCATAGCAGACACAATAGCAAAGGAGAGTGTAAGCCAGTGTTACGACTCCTCACATTCCCAAGTTGTCTGCAGCCCAAAGTAGGACAAATCACTCAGACCTAACTTACAGTAACAGAAATAGACTGCTAGCCTGTACGGAGGCCTATCAGGCCCTACATCTGCTGGCTTCTGTCATTCCCAGTATATGCCCATTTGCAGATGGTGAATTCAACTATCCCAGCTTTGTCCCTAGCTGATTTTCTGGCTGTCTCTGTGTTGCAATGCATAGAGGACTCAACCAAGACCAAGTGTTATGTCCAGTCTATATATTTCCTGGCACAGTCAAACATATACAGGTTTTAGTTTTGCTCCATTTCTGGTTAATCTTTGGCTGAGGTGGTTCTATTTCAGCATCACAGTTTGCATTTAGTTTTGATTGGAGAAAAAAACAATGTCTGAGACCAGGTGTTGGCTGGAGTTTGTGATTCCCAGACTCACTTCTGCTCTAACCACCAAGTTATTGTGTCCATCCTTCTTTCTCTGAACTAATAAATATTTATAAAGTAAAAGATTGGCAGCTGTCCCATGTGGCTGATTAGGGTACTTACCTGGAATATTATCCCTGTTCTACATAATGCAAAGCAGAGGCATAGTCTGGGTCTCATCGGAGTGTCTCAGCCGCTCAGCTATTTATTTGGGTCTTTCCTGCTTTTTTTTCCAGGACACACGTTCCATACCCAACTTCAGAAATCATTCTAGTGAAAATATAACCTAGCAAATATCTTTGACCAGGTTTAACCTTCAGCCACAACAGCGACTGAATATTCAGAAACCCCTCTACCATTGCAAACTGCTGAGGACAGGCATGCCTCACATGATGAGAATAATTGCTACCCTTGATAAATCCCTCCAGAAGTGCTCTCCTTAAAATCAATATTTCTGTCCTACCTTAAGTGGGCCTGAGGTTGTGACCTTCTGTTCAGAATCTTTTCTGGAAGAAATTAAAGACTGAAAAATCTAGGTTTGATTAAAAGATGTAGAGCTGAGTCACTTCAGCGAACTGATAACGCTCATGCTTAACAGTCATCTCCCTCGGCATCATATCAGCTTTATTGAGTTGGTGTGGGGAGAGGGGGAAGAACCCTTTGGGAGGATGAGTTTTTTTAGTTGCGTGAACCAGCAGCTATATTTCTGATATCTTAGATGTCAGTTTTCAGCTTAGTGGAGCTGAAAGTTTTTATTTTTACAGCTTTCCACTCTACTTAGCTTCTTGCCAAGTCATAAAATCTAAGGTACTGCAATATTTAGTCTATTCATGTCCATATAGAGAGCTTATATCTGCAATATCCAATGTAAAGCTGGCTTTGTATGACTCCTATTTAAGCAGACACTTGAGGATCCCTGCAATAAGGGAGTATAAGAAGAATCATCCATCGTGTAACTGCTTGAGAAGGTGTAATGCATTTCTTTCCTACATCCAGGCATCTTTAAATGCTGATTATTCCTGACTGTCAGCATGGCCTGTTGTAGCCACAGGTATTGGATGTAATTGAGAACATCCATCAGATATCTCTGAATTCTAGCACAGTACTACGCCTGATCAAAATTAAAACTGGTAGAAAAAGAAAAATGTGATGGAGCAGTTTCCCCCTGGAAAATGCAGATTTAAGTTTACCAGAGCATTTCAGAGTAATCTATTTGCTTTATCAATATTTTTAATGATAATAGCAAAATTTAGCTTTAAAAACAATGTAAGCCAGTTCATTTTTAGTTTGTGTAATAGAATATAATAAATTAAAAGTAAGATCAAAACAATAACAAAATGAAAAACATTATTGAGATTAATTGTTTCTCCAAAATTATTTGACATTTCTCTAAAACATTCTTCTAGAATTTTTTAATTCATGGGAAGATCGACATTTTTTACCTTTTTCAGATTCAGCAAGAAAGGAAATTTCATAATAGTGATAGATATTTTGCAGAAATTGTACAGCTAAAATTCTATGGTAGAGAGCTTTGTTAATATATTTTGAATGACAGTGAAAATTGTGGTGGAAATATCACAAAAAGAGTGAAGCTTTTCAGCACAGTTTGTGATTTTTATGAGAGTGCCTGCTTTGGGACCAGCTCACTTTCTACAGAGATTTAGCAGCTCTAAGGATGGATATAAGGTTAGACACAGGAATCACAGGACTAAGCCAGAGGCAGAAGCAGGAACGAGGAGTCAGGGGCTGAACAGGCAGGAGTGGGAATACGAGATGGACACAAGAACTAATGCACAGCTGAATTACAGCTTGAGCAAAAGGCAAGAACAGTGGTGGGTTTGAATAGGTTTCGTTCCTGTGCGGTGTCAAGGGGTGGGCGCTGTGGGAACTTCCATGGCAAGAGCCGTTATTCTGGCTCCTGCAATCACAACGTCCAGCAACAGCATGAGACAGTCTCTGAGTGAACCTGTGTTGATTCGTTGCCTGTCACTTGCTGCTGACTCCCAGTACGTCATCACAGGGGAGTGTCCCTTTTTAGCAAATGTCCTTGCATTAAAAGCTACTATGATATACATTAAATAAATCGAAGGAATTAAGAGACAAGTTCCTAGATTGGGCTACTCTTGATCTCTGACAGGAAAGGGACAAGTTCCTATTCCAGTAGTAGCAGTATGCACTGGAAATAAATTTTAAATAATACTATAGCCAATAGCAGCTGTAAAAAAAAAAAAAAAAAAAAAAAAAAAAAAAAAAAAAAAAAAAAAAAAAAAAAAAAAAAGTCCTATAAGGTCACGTGCACTAAAAAACACTGTCATTAAAAGAACCCACATTTGTGAATAGTGGCTCTGCAAGCAACGAGGAAAATAACGGTTCAAAATAACTGCATCTTTACAATCACTTGCAAAACTGTGAAGGATAATCTCAAGACTATTCATTTTTATGATTTTGCCTCTTTGCTAGATTCAGCTGGTTTAAACAAGCTCAGGAAAAGGCAGTCATTAATATAAACACCTTGTTGTTTTTTTATGGTATTTCTCCCTAAGTGCTTGGGTACTATTGCTAAAATAAACTGTGCTTTAAGAGGGTGTCTGATCTCTTCTCCACACTGGTCACAGAGCTCCAGAGAGAAGAATTACAGTACTTTTTACTTWAAATCCAATAATACATGTAACTTTGTAATCCAGGTTATATCTGCATTACCTGGGATACTCATACTGTTTTTACTGAACAATTTTTACTAGCTAATACAGACACTTCCAGCAACATAGCCAGGAGACCATGGGAATAACAAAATTTGGAAAAAAAAAATCTGAACAGCTGAAAAGGGGAGACAGAACCCCACCCCAGGAGAGACTGTGGGACAAGAGCTGATTCTTCAGGGACAGTGGAGAGAGGAAAAGAGTTATGCAGTGGCTATGGCAGTTCTCTTTTTAACAAAAAAACATTGCTGTATTTCAGTCTCTGTAAAGGAGACGACTTTTTTTCAAAGTAGTTGCTGAAACTTTAATCTTGATTTGATTGTGTGTGGGTTTCTTTTATTTGTGAATATTCCAACATCCAGCCTTTGATGTTACCTTTGAGCATAGCCTTATCAGGTCCTGAAAATAGCTTCACAGATGAACATTTTTTCCTATTGTATTAGCCTGGTTTGAAAAGAACGTAATTGACCTGCTGTAATAATAGGTTTGACTTTAAAGTTTGATCCCAGCTTACAAGGGTTTCCATCTCTTGGTTCTGTCTTTTGAACACTTAATCAAGAGACATTTTTCAGCTTCTAAAAGGCTTTTAGCTCATCCACATGTATGGACAGTACCTAATGGACCCTACCCATTTATTCACTGGTCTCCACAACTGTGAAGTGTGATTCTTTTATGTTTTACAACTTCAAAATGCTTTCTATTTTTAGGTCAAAACGAAAACTCCATTTGTCTTATTTAGGTTTTTAAATATTTATTTTACAGTATTTTACATTCTTTGTGTTTTTGCCCTGGGGCATTTGTACAAAACATGCTTTAAAATGTGCACGTGATTGATTTGATTTTTGAGGCTGGCAACAGGAGTCAGGTTTCACTCCCTCTGAAACKGCAGGAAAGTAATGGGGCCTCGTTAGAGAAAGGGACTGTTGCATTTGCCTTGCAAGGAAGAAGAAAAGTGATATTGAAAACAATGACCATGATGGGACTTTAAAAAGAATGGGCTGGATTCTTTCTGGATCTGTGCTGGCTCTGCCAGGTGAGAATCTGGCCCCATGTTTTTTTCTGTAGTCTGTAACTTGAGTGAGCCATGAAAAGTCAAGCCAACAACACTTATGGTCCACACATCTTACTGCCCCAATGGAGAAATATGAGTATTTATTACTGAGAGGCAGAAACAGATTCTGTATTTGCAATGTCTCTCCCATTTCCACTCCATAGGCCAGCGTAATTGAGTATGTCAGGTCAAAGGATGGAAAATTTTGTTTCCGGAGGAAGGCACTAATTGAACTGTTGAAGCCTGATTCTGCAGGTTGCAGTCAGGTGCCGTGGTTCCTGCTCACTTAAACAGGCCTATTGATGAGAACTGGAGTTCTATGCTTTACAGACACTGGGCCGGATCTGAACAACCTGAATCCATGTTCATGCAGTCAAAATTCTCACATCAGTTAATGGGAATTGTGTGAGAACAAGAATTTAGTAAAAAGTGAGGATGGCAGGATTTGGACCTGTACCAAATGCCTAGGAGAAGGCTGTGTTTCCTGCCCTCTCAGTTAGAAGTTGGGTGTTGTGAAACAGCCAGTAATGCCAAGACAGTTGGCAAGTGAGCAAGACCGAAATAATAGAATTAAAGGGGAGAAGGACTTTTTGCAATTAAAATTGCATGTACTGGCATTTCTAGTATGTGGCAGAGATCCTGCACATTTTACTCCTGAGTAACAAAGAACAGAGCTGTGTATGTCACCATGGAAATGTAAATGGAGCTCCTTTGACAAACAGAGAAATGTATGCCATTCCTTTATGCTCAAATGAACTGTTAGTAGTGGGATGCAAGAGAAGAATGGGATGTCTGTTACAGAAAAGACATGAAAATGCAATTGTAGTACCTTATTCTCCGTTCTGTTATATTTTTATTAGGAGCTTAAAAAATACAGGGGCAAATAAAAAGAGTGATTTTTTTCTAACTAAATAATTAATACAGTATTTGTGGCAGGCAGTATAAAATAGCAATGATCAAATATGTGGCACAGAGGAGAAGGTACAGGTTTGTATGCCATGCTGCTTCTACCTGAGCTGTCTACTGGCTTATTTAAAAACAAACAAAAAAAAGGATGGCTATTTATGAATGAAAGGAAATTTTAAAAGGAGTGGGCAGCTGTGTTACAACATTATGAAGTTAATTGGAGAGATTTTTTTGTTTGGTTTTTATGATCAATAGATGTTTGATGATTTCTGTTCTAATTCTAACTGCATCATTCTTTTCTTTCTTGGGGCATGGGTATGTGTAGAGTACAAGGAAAAAATGATGAACAGCAACCTATATTGGGAGCTCAGGAACTCATAACTTTTCTGAAGATACCTGCTTAGATTTTTGCTATGCACCATTTGGAACACAGAGCTAGGTAAATAACATCAAATATTTCCTGTTTTCTATGTTGCTGCTTTAACATATGCTTGTGCTTGATTCCACCAAATACTTCTGAGTTCAAGTCCCACAATGACTGTGAGAAGTGAGTGTCTAGCTCATATGTCTGGCTATTTGAACTAGAAATGTTTTAGGGGATAAGCAAGGGAGATGGAGTTGCCAAGCCAGTTGCTCTAGAGTCAAAGCATAAAGGCAAAGAAAACAGAGAAGGATTTAAATCCAAACACTTTGTTTACCTTTTTACTCCCTCTGGAGTTATGTTTTATGACTGCCATAAGATGAAATAACTTTAAACTCTACAGCAAGCCAATGAACTTTACAGTATCCTGTTTTCCTCTTAGGAATAAGGCCTTGGGTGAGGTTTCTGCAGCTCAGAAAGGAAAAACTTTAATGGTATCTATTGTTCACTTGATTTTGCTTATTTTCATTTCTTTCTAACAGAAACCACCCAGTAGCTTCTTTAACCCATCTTCCTGATCTAAATTAGTTCATTCAGAGTAGCAATGATGCTCCACCCAGCTCACGTTTTGAACATGGAATCTTAATTATTCTCAGGGAAGTTTTTCATCAAGATATAGGGCGCTTTTAGTAAGTTAGAGAAGATATTTCTGAGTAAAGTTAATTGGCAAATTAATGGAAATCATGAGCAACCTAAAGATTTTCTAGTAACAGAAAAGGTCAGTAAATTAGTAATCGCCTCTGAAATAAAATCATAAAGACTGCCTAGTGACTAAATTGGCTTATTAGAATATGTTCAGGAGTGACCATTACCATATTCTTTATACATTATGAATTAAGTCTCAATTTTTTTTTTTTATTTGGAAGAAATTTATGTTTAGGAAAATTAGGGAAAATGCAGTGCATTCAAAGATAATGACAGTCACATCATTTGCGTAGACTTTTTTCCCCCCGAAGTAAGCTAAGGTGATGCTCTTTGTTTCCTTGGTACTAAAATGCAACTGATTTTGAAATGAAAGTGATACCAGGCAGCAACATTTCACAGTAACTTGGGACAGAAAGTACCCAGCTGACAATGCAGGATCACTTTAGGGAGACAGAATATTGTATGGCCAGAGAGAAAACAGTGGTAGGGAAAGGACCGTGGTAGATTGTGTCATCACTTTTCACATTTTTCCTTTAAAAGTCAGTGTTTCCTTTCAAAGTTGGCACTCCACATCTAGGATAATAGTCCTTTAGGATAACTTTTAGGTAGTTGTTTCCCAAGTACCTTCTGAAAGATCTAGTACTACTTTCTCCTTTCTGACCACCATGTCACACAGCCTAGATTTTGTCTTGATTCCTGCTAAATAACAAGATTTTGTATAACTTGATGTGTTAAGACACTGCAGCTTCCTCTTCCCCCACCATATCTATGTACTACTTTGTACTCCCTGCTGTTGTCCTTTGGGCTTGTCTTGATGGAGAAGTTACATGAGGTCGGCTTGTTACCTCTTCATGCAATGTTTATCTATACAGAAACTGCAGTACCATGCTATCTTCTTATATTGGCTTCAGTACATTGCTTGCCAATCAGTGCAAAGTTCTGCACTGAGCTTAATGTTCTGGGAGATGTCTTATGATACAAGTTTTTCTGGTCTGCTCCATATTCTGTTTTTCAGGGGTGATACTGTTGGTTTTTTTCCCCACAGCATATTGTGATAGGCTTATGGGGAAGAACAGAAATTCTAGAATGAGACAGAATCAAACTAACAAGTGATTTTCCTCACGAAATCCAGTAGTAGTTATGAGGTGGGTTTTGAGCTGCTATCTGGTAGCTGAAAGAAGCATTGTGACCATGATGATTCTTATGTGAATAGCATTTGGAGTCTCATGACCAGGTGGATTTAGYGTTGCAGCTTTGTAGGGATGAGGATGCTGTGGGGGTGTGGTTATAGCAAGAGAAGGAAGAGCAAGTAAGTATATTTGAAGAGATACGTTTGCAGGCCTTTATATGGAGCAGTTATAATCAGCTGCTTTTAGAGTTAGTACACCCCACTTATACTGGCATCCCAAGGGAGATGCTTTGCCTTGCATTGTGCATGCCAAAATAAAGTATGCTCTTCATCGCAAGTTCTTTTTTATGACACCTACAGTTCAGCATAAAGCACACTACAAAATTAATAGCATTCTGCAGCAATTGTTCTCAACCCAAGGGGTTCAAACAACCCTGGATGCATATAACACCTTAAAATCTCCATGCTGTTTGAAATTTCTCCGTAGCCTAATTTGGGCTACGTAGCTCATAAAACCCTATCTTAACCCAAAACTGAATGAATAAATGAAACTGATAGTCAGTTTTAAGATTGCTCTTCCTGTATCCGTGGCTGCAATAAACATGTTTGCTTTGCAATATAGTTGAATTTTGCACCCATCTGCCCCCACCTTGTGCTGAGTTTCGTAGTAGGAAGATGAAGAGAGCTGGCATTCATTTAGGAATAGGGGAACAGGCTTGGGAAGCAGCTCAAGAAGCAGGATGTGTAAGCAACAAGTGTGCCTTCTGCTTTTAGGATTTGTTACTGCAAGGACATAAAACTTCACAGCGTTAGGCTTATGGCACTTTTATGCTATAGTGAGTGACTTGAGAATGAGAGGATTAAAAGACAACAGGCAGAAGGAGAGCTGTAGCTTCTAACTCTTCCCAAAATGGTAATGAAGAGCTGGATACAGAGAAATGAGATTTAAATTCCTCCCTGTGCAGTTTATAAGATAATGCAGTTCATTATATTTAATAATAGATCTCCTTCTGTTCTGTAGATTTTTACATAAGGATTTGGTGAACTATGTAAATTCGCTTTAGCACACAATTTTTCACTGTCTGCAGATCCATGCTGCTGGCCAGGCCACAGGAACCGCAGGAGCTGTCCAGGGGCTCGCCGGTGCTGGCCATCCCCTCCTGCAGGGAGGCTGCAGGAGCAGGTAGGAAAGAGTCATGTACAGCCTTATTTAGTTCGTTGCTAACAGTATACAATAAAAGTTTCTAATACCCCTTGCTGTGGCCTGGTGAAGAAGAGTTTTAGCACAGTTCCTCTTGTTGTCAGCTCTTTTTCTGCCAAAGCTTTTCTGCTTTGGCTCACTACTGAGGTCAGATTTGGATGTCTGATTTTCATTTATTTTTACTGAATCTCATAGGTGCCTTCACTCTTTGGAAAGGACTGGTTGTGCAGTTCACCAAAGAGATAAATTAAATCTAGGGCCTCTAGAGCACACAGAAGCACCTGAAAAACACCAGTTTTAAAGGGGACGTGACAATGGTTATATGAACTCAGTTCTGCCTAGGATCTAAAAAGAACTTCTGGCTGTCTAACAGCCTTTAAGGAGAGATAAGAAAATGAATCCATATGAGCCCAGAATTGCTGTGGGTGCGTAGCCACACGGATTTGTGATGTAATACAGTGAGAGGATCATCAAAATAGAGTAGGAATGTGTTTTTTGGGCACCTAGAACAAAGAGATGTTAAATGGTGTTACTCCTGTTCCAGAAGGATTACTCACATAGAAATGATATGCTAAAGATAGGGCTTAGATTGAAAGGATTTTAAGGATAACAAAGAAAAATCTATCCCCAACTCTATGTGAAATAAACTGGTAGTTTCAACATAGTTCCTGGGATATCGATGTCATATCACAAAATTTAATGGAATTTATACTAGTTGCATTTCAGCTGTCAGATTCATCAGGGAAAAAGTCACTCGCAAACTTAACTAGTGCCTGATCTGAAGTGGAGAGCTCTACTGAACCAGTGTGGGCATGGTGTGCAGGTCGTTATGGGCAATCTCACACTACAAACTTTGACTGTGAATTTGCTCTCTATATAAAGAAAAATTGAGCTTTCAAGGTTGTCAGTCAGGCACCATGCACAAGGAAAGACTTCATTTCAGAAAAGGAGAAAGGAACCTGCCCAGAAAAGACTGGTTTGGAGAGACAAAAAGAGCAGCCAATTTTGTGCATTGTCTGCTAGGCAAGGATATAATAAATGAATCAATGACATGGCTTTCCGTTAATTGTGGGGAAGGCAGCATTATGACAAGGGTCTTAGCAAGTTTTGTGTTGGTTCTTTTTTTAAAAATGAATTCCAATAATGATGGTATTCAAAAGAAATAGCAAGATCATTCCCTATATTTCAAAACACCATTTTCAGCTAAATCTCACTCTAGGCAGAGTAGGAAAAGGACACAGTGATGAAGAGGAAATTACAGGAATGGAAGAACTCAAGCTATCTCAAAAACTTTATAGAATAAGAATCAAAATATGAAAGCTGTCTGTATCAATTTTGATAACATGGCTTTCACGGACCTCTAAAGTCTCACAGCGGAAAACAGTAGCATGAAATATATGAGGGTCCAGAACAGTAATGTCCAGGAGAAAAACTGTATAGCAGATTTCTCTAGGAAGCACTAAAGAAAAATTCTAACATAATCTTTCCAATTTTCTAAAGATTACAGTTTTTGCCATCTTGGTAAACTGGACAGCTATGCTTGCAGGAGACCTGTTGTGTGTAGATTGTTGCTATTGTTATTATTATTATTATTAATAATAATAATAATATGCACCAGAACATCAAGTATAGACCTGAATTAATAGTGCTGCTGAAGCTAGACAGAAAAGTTATACTATGAGGAATAACATTTTACCTAATATTTTCTAGAACATCAGAAAAAGCTCGTGGATCAGATAAAGATTTTAATTTTCAAAACATCATGTTACTTCAAAAATAGAGCACAAGCAATTTTCTCTTTGATCTGTTCTTTGAAGGGAAATTCCCTACATATGTTGTCTGCCCATCAGCAGGATAAGATGCAATATACAGCACACAGCTCATTTCCCAACTTGTTCTTAGTATCAGAAATGTAACATTAGGCACTAGGTTTGCAGGTGTAGACACATCTGTGAACGACAACCTATTCTACATTTGGAAAGCTAGAAAATTCTCAGTGAAGTAGGCAGCTAGAGAGCTTTTCACAGAATAATTATATGAAAAGGTTCCAATTCACCGAATCTTTTTTCCCATATGCTTGAACATCTGGAATACGGAAGAGCTTTCTATATGTGTACATATGTAGCTAGACAAAATGTTATACTGACTTCTACCTACTAGAAATTGGTATCCCATTTGTTCTATTTAAATGCCCGAGGCATACACTACAGTCAGGAGCTGAGAGATACCAAGGATCTACAAAGACTTGTAGAGAAGAGCTGAAAAAATGCTTGAAAATAATGAAACAAAGAAGGAAGAGAGAAGTAAGAACAAACTTGGCACAGTTATATTGTTCAAATGAAGCAAGGTTGAGAGACATGGCATTGGTAATATCCTGTTACGCCAGTGAGACACAATAAACTGATTCTGTTCTGATTTACATCTGTATACATGAGGTAATTTATGGCAATCATAGAAGAATTCTAGATTTGCATTTTGAGTAAGTTAGATCAGTATCTGCTGCACTAATCACACTATAAAGTTCTAAACCTTCCTATTACAAGTTATTAAAAAAAATATATTTCTATAGTGTTATTCACAAACAGATGCTAAAGTTGCTACCTTTCACATGTTTTTTAACTAATTTCCCAGTATAAAAAGGCCAGTGTACTGATTCACAGAGAATCACTAATAAAATAAAAAATACAGCACAGTATTCTTTCTTGGTGCCAGAACTGCGTAGCGGTGCTCTTCACAAGAAGGTATTCTTATCTGATAAAAGATTCCACAACTGAATTCATTCATAAAATGAAGATTAAACAATTTTCTTGTATCTCTTCTTCTTTCAGGAAGGGTCATGACAGCACTAATGAAGGTTAAGTAGACTAAGGAATGATTTGTAGAATATCTGTGGGAGATCTCAGATACGTGTAGCTTATAGAAAAAGCATTGTAGCACCTACCACATCATGTGTCATGTCAGGTGAAAAAAATCTTTCTTCAATTCCCCAGGCATTTCAAATATAATTACTCTAAATACAATGGGTGAAGAATCCTACTAGTTATGAGTCAAGTGTTCAAACTCATTCTTTTCTCTCCTTCTGTTTTATTATATTTGGCTGTTTTTTCACCATCACTTTGTAAAAGTACAATTGTGTTGAGTTCTATATTGAAATAATAATTGAAACTGGAGCCATAGGAACATGTAAGACATGCAGTGCCCCAAGTCAGTTGGCTATGCACGAGCAGGACTGCAGGCAAGGAGCCTTCCTCTGCTAGATGAGTGATCCAGGCCCAATCTGCATCCTTTGGTGTTAAGATCAAGGCAATGCTAGGACTCTCTTAGCAGACAAAGGAAAGTAAAAAGCATTGACTTGTCCCTATATCCATTCATGGACTTGTCCACACATGGAACTGAGGAAGGACATTTTGTGGATTGTAAAATGATTTCAATAGATTTGGAGTCATCCTGTGAGAATTTATGAGGCTAGGCATATTAACTTTATTGTGGACTGTATACAGAGTACAGTTGGCTCAATAGTGAAATATCTGCAATACTCMCAGGAAGGAAAAGAATAGCTCGTGATAGCCATCTCTTTGCAAAAACTTGAGTTAAAGAGTAATACCAAAACTATTAATTTTGCTATTTTTGCTGTGGCTGTGAACCTACAAAACTTACTTTGTCTCATAATGGAAAAAGCCCATGACAGAGACTAACAAAAGACTTGACTGTGGCTGAAGGAATGAGATTTACTTATTGCAGAAAAACAGCTATCAGGGAACCAAACTAAAACATGAGGCTTGTTTGAATGTGCCTGAAGAAGTTAGCCTTGTCTGTGTTGCCATCAAGCTGGTGAGGTGAAGTACACTAGGCAAGCACATATAATGCTTGCCAGTCTCAGGAACCTGTGATTATATGCTTTATTTCCACTGCTAATGTATGTGGTGTTTTGTTGTTTAAATGGATTTTCTGACCAGTATATACATCTCCCAAATGGAAGAACACCACAAGTGCTTGAATTCAGGTGAATAGAGTGCATAGTTGTATGCAGGGTTTGACTGTTTCTCAGCAGTTTTGACATTTCTTCCCAAAAGAGACAAAAGGTCTGACAGCTGGGGATGAATGCAATCTGAAAACTCAGAAAGGAAGCATGTCCAGCTAACTGCATATCCATAATATTTTATGAGCTCTATCCATCTATTTTATGAGCTCTCTGTAGTGTGTGTTCAGACCCCATCCTGAGTGCTTATCTCCAAGCCCTAAATGGGGGAGGGAGGGCTAGTTCTGTTCTACATGAGATTTTCATTAAATTAAAGAAAAGCCAATGTTTCTTTTGCCCAGAGCAGGAGTACTTCAACTCTAGAAATTGTGGGCCCAAACTTACAAGAGACTGACTGATGTCTATTCTTTTCACTGTTGGAAGGAAAGTCATAAACACTATACCGTTATCAACCATTAGGTCAATTTGTGAAGGAAGACACACAAGACCAGGCAAAAAGGGCAGCCCAGCAAATTCAAATCACTGATGCCAAAACAAAATCCTTCAAGCTCAGATGCCAGGCAAAATAGTCACATTGGAAGGCAACATACCATAGCACCCATACTACCAAACAGAGAATTCAAGAGGAATCATATTAAAAATAGGAAAGATATTTGTAGCAGAAAATAGAAATGTAGCAAAATATGAAAAAATGAAAACCATATAGCACTATAACAGGAGTGAGAGTTTTAAACTCCAGTGCAGTCTTGGTGCTAACATATGGCTGTGAGAGCTGGAGCTACCCAAAGTGTAAAATCAGACACCCTAAAAAGTAAATGTCTATGAAAGATTCTGATTCCAGATAAATATACTTTTAACCAACATGGAGAGATGAGAAATCAAAATCACCAGCCAGCAGCTTATCTCCATCAATATGAAGAGCACACCCGGTAGATGCGGAGTGTGTACTTCAGATGCCAGGACACAGACACTCAGCCAGAGCTGTCAAATGCAAACTGACTGGCGTCACAAAAAGAGACTGTGCAAGAAAGGTCCTTGGAAAACCCATTAGCAAGCAGGATGCATTAGCAAGGCAGTCACAACTCTGTAGAGCACTTGGAAACTGCAGCAAATGGCAGAAGTAGAGAAGACTAGTTTCTGACCCATTCACTTACATTGGCAAGGAGTTATTAAGCAAACGAATACAATCATTAAAAGTGACCGCATCCCTAGGTCAAAATAGCCAATTTTTTGATTAATTCAAGTGAACAGAATCTTCTACTAAAACTTTGAATTCTTTGGCTCTTGCAGCTGATCAAAGCTATCTAATAACAGCTGCATCATTTGTATAATTATTTTCTACAGAGAACAGAACTTGTCAGTAACCTCAGGATACCTTAATAGTATATAGGAGACTAGCAAGTAAGGGTCATGGGTTCAGTGTATCCCAGTTTACTTGCTCCATGTAAAATGCAAAATGCATTCCTCCTCATAGCTTTGAGAGACCAACAATCTATATGAAAAATACAAAATATAACCTTTCCCCTTTTCGCTGTTTTCAAAGTTGGTGGGATAAGAGGACTGTGCTCAGTTCCTGCATGTTGGGGGAGAGAGAATGCCCGTCCTCCACTTGGAGAGCTCTGCTCTGATATGACTTCTGCAGGGCAGGCCATTGGGAAAGCTGTGGCAAGAGGGTGGTTCTAGGGAAGACTGTTGCCTTCAGCAGGATGGACAATATATACCTACTACAGGTTTGGACACCTGGTCTCAGGTTACAGAGAGAATATGTCGGCTGTAATCACAAAAGAAAGCACTTTCTTTGAATTTGAGTGCCCTTCATCTCTGTAATCCAATGTATTTTCAGTTTCCTCATTAGATGTACATAAAGGTATCAGTACAAGGCTCAGTTGCTTTTAGAAGCTGTGCTAAGCAATTCTGCTTCAGAAGAATTTATTCTGTGGAGTAAATAAATAAATAAACCTGACAAACGTGGTTTTCAAAACTCTGAGGAACTGCACATCACCTGCTAGCACTTCTGAATTTAGTGTGCTGCATATCGAATTGTTTCTGCTCTCCTGTATTTTGCCTCCCTTTCAAAAGCTTTTTCTACTGCAATTTGTAAAACATCTTGTGGGCAATTCCTCTGCTTGCAGCCTTGCCTGTCACATTGCTTTTCCTTCACAAATACTATAAGGAAATAGAGAATGACTGTCTGGGATTATATAGGCTCTTTTGTTGCTATTACATATGGACAGACTTGTGTTGTAAACTGGTTACCACCTGTTTTCTTCTGAAAATGGAAAAGCAGATTTCTTCTTTCTTATAAAATACATGAAACATCTAATTAATTTTGCTTATATCCACTCATTTACATAATAAATCCCCATAGGACCACATGCTGAAATCTTAGTCAAAATTCTCAGTAATCCATTAAGACTTTGCGTGTGTTTAATAGTAGTGTTTTCACAATTTGGAAGGTGGTGGGGAGTGAGGAGGGGGTGTATGTAATGTCACTCTGTGATATTAAATCCAAGAAATCCTGCAAAGTATTCACACTCAGTTTTGGAGTGACAACTATTGTATCACTGTGTATGTCCTCTGAGATCAAGTCTTCCAGAACATTTGCTTCTCAAACCTTATGACTTGAATGTTTGGTACCACTGAGTTGTTCCTCTTGCGGACGGGTTGGGCAGCATTGCTTCCAGTCTTTATACATGTGTTTCTTCCAGGGAATTTGGAGTCTGACACAGGTTGCCCTGTAGAGACCAGGAGGGTGTACTCAACCTCCACCTCTGCAAAATCAGTGAGATCTGTTGAAGAGGGACTGAAGGCTTGTTGATAACTTTTGAAATCTGGAGCCTTCACTCTTCACTCTTTCACTCTTTATCTCCCAACAATGCACAAAACATGAGTAAATAAATCTGATTCCTTCTGCCCCATCAAAATGTTACAAACTCTTTCTGTACTGTCTCAATAAATTATTTATCATGTTGAGAGCTATAAGACATTTGTGCCACAAACACCCTTTGTACTGTGTTTGTTCTTTGATCAGGGAAGTATCAAGTCAACAGCATTCCTGTTTTGGCTCCTCTGGGACATTGAACAGAACGGCACTGGTGAGCAATTTAGCCCCAAAAGATTATAACTAAATTCAAACATTTCAAACTTTCTGTCCTTTCTCAAATCCTTGGCTTTTCCTTTAGATCCGTCAGCCAGTACTTCATTAGGTATGTTCTATTTCCCAGCATCTTGTCATTTATGATAATAAAACACATGGTCATGAATCTGCCTAGAGGAGGTTTTAAATAAATCTGTGCACATTTATAAATTCAGGTGAACATATAATTCTTAATGTCCTGCATAGTTACATGATAAATAATTGTCATTGACTTCCCTCATTTTTAATTTCAGTGACAAAAGACTTGTTGCCATACATTTGAATAACAGAAGGAGTAACAAGGCACAGCAAAATACAGTTTTTTTGTTGTGTTTTGTGGGGTTTTTTATGTTGGATATCGAATAAGTTTTTACACCTTGTTAAGAGCATTTCTCCATGGAATTTTTAAGGGGAAAATGAATTGTACTTGTGTAAAATGCGATGTTTAATTATTCTTTTTAGTCAGTGGCATGCTGGGAATATGGGTCTGAGGGGTGCCAGCCAGATGGCACAGCCTTGAGGAAAGCCTTGAATGGGTGCACTTTTTCATGTCCAAGGAAACTGTGTGGTGTTGGGAGCAGAGAGGACTGTCTCTGTCATCATTTGCCTGGGGCTGTTAATGCAGGGAAGTGAACATCCCCTGGGCAGTGGTCTCTGTTGTAGGTTCTTTGGACTYCAAATGGAACTGGCAGTGCTTAGCACCTTGAAGGACCAAACAGTAGCCTATGAACCGGAAAGCAGACAATTTAGTTAACAATTTTTCACAAACAAAGAAAAAAAATATGGACGCAAAGCAGTATGGCAGTCAAGGCCGAGCACAGATAGATGAAGTTTAACCATTTATAGGAGCCTTTCTGGGGACTGTGATGGGTTTTAGAGGAGGCCATATGTGACTGTTAAATTGGCTTCAACAAACCAAAATTATCTGTAGCAAAATTAGATTTTTCATTGAAAATCTATTTTTTTATCTAAAGCACTCATATTTTTTTCAGATAAAACAAGTGGAAGAAGAAGTCCATTTTAGAATAAAAAGCTGATTTTTTTCGCAGAAAGTAACTGCCTCCTACAATTTTTTCTGAAACTATTCTTTTCCAATTAAAAAGACTGTCAATAATGAAACATAATCTAACAATTATGCCAAATTCACTTGTTCGTTTAAATTCTGAGGTGGTGCAGTATTGTACTGACTGGACCTGAGTCTTATACCTCTTCAAAAAACTGCTTTGCAAAGAGCAGGTAAGATGAGTTTGGATCTTGTCAAGTGACTTTTGTTTTCATCAAATTTTAGCCTGTCTTGGGGATAAAAGGGCCTGTGKTTTTTAGTTTTTTTAGCTCTAGAGGCTAATTCTCTGAGTTTTCCAGCCCCCCTACTCTCTCCCTCTGTCAGATTCCACATCTCAACATTCATTGCAGTGAATTGATATTATTAATACTCTAACAACTCAAACTAAGAAACAGGGCTGTATTGTGACAACTACCAAGACAGTATGTGTCCCAGAGCCATTATGGTCTAAACAGTCTATCTGAAGGACAGGCAGGGAAACAGGCACACGTGTGAGAGTAGTTCAATGCCAGAGGTGCTTGGTAGATCAGTCTGGCTTCCCTCTGRAACAAATCACAGTCTTGCTCACTGAGCCCCTCCATTTCCTGCCAAGAGAATCTCACAGATTGTGACTTTGGCAGCCATCTTCTGAATTGCCAAGAAAATTATGAAATGGGTGCTAACTATGGTATCTGAGTGCAAGTAAAGGCCTTTAATATCCCATAATATGTAGCTACCCTAAAGTAATTCCAACAAGGTAACTGGTTAATTACATATTTCTAACTAAATACTTGTGTAATTTTAAAGGAGTATTTTTCCCAAGGTGGTCATAAATTGCAAAGATAGATAGCATTAGGCAATTACCATTTTGAAGAATAGATGTTGTCACCATTAAAAGTGGGTACTTAGGACATATAACAGCAGTGTCACATTCATCACAGCATCTAAGAGACAGGATGCTTAAATGCAGTGAGAAGGCTATTAACGCCTAAAGGTTTTAAAACTGCCATCAGATCTCTTGTAGTCAATACTGGTGCTTTACATAAAAATTGCCTGCACCRATGATAAGGTAACTTGTCTGAGCTCAAATCATTGGAGAACAATCAAATATGATAAATGATTGCCAGGTGCTGCCATTTTCAAAGTAGAGACACAAACTTAAGAAAATGGAGCTAAGACAATTCACAGAAACTTCAAGGGGGTGACCCCTTCAAGTATTGTGTGATTCCTGACACTCAGTCAATGTAAATGATACCTGATTTTTACAGGCAATAAGAGGTTTATTTTCAATACATCCAAAAACATCTATCTATATGCAGTAGACACAGTCTATACTGAAAAACAGCATTATATATCTAACTTACCTGTAATTATTATTTAGAATAGCTACACTCATTATAGAGACTCCCATAAAATATTATCAGACCATCTGTACTGAGCAATTGCAGTTGTTGTTAACTTTCTTCATGGTCGAGGGTGCACAGCACTGTTGCAAATGATGCCTGAGTGAAGTTCAAATTCAACGCATTAGCAGAGTAGGCATTTAAATTGAAGTATAATCTTGATTTTATAATACAGAATTGTTATGAATATTGTATACTTTTATGTTCAGGAAATTTCCATGAGCTCACATGCAGAAGGGTGAAAATATACCTAATTTTTTCAAAAAGAAAGGAAACACCTGTTTGGGGACCAATTATGAACTTCATAGAACTATCAGTCCTAATTACTAAATAGCTACAGGATTCTCATTTAAGCAAAATCAACCATACTTGAAAACTAAACTTAGAATGTAAATGATGCAATCATTCATAATTCATTCTGCCACAGTACACAAAAGCAGAGCCTACAGTAGGCTGTTTTTAAGTCTTTTGTGCAAATTAATACAGCCAATACTAGACTTTAAAAAGCTGTTAAGGAGAAATAGATCTTTTAAGAGTACTGTTTTTTATCCAACATTTTAAAAGCAATCTTAAACTTGAATGCACCTGCTTTAAAAGAAAGACTTAGCAGAACAGGCAATATTATAAGCAGTCTGTCTTTGAGGAGAGTGATCTACGTTTGCTGCTCAACAGAAATATTAGTGGCTCATTAAAGAATGTTGTATTACCACTTGGAAGACCCATACTTACTTGTAACTGGTAAGTTAAATCTTAAATCTGGCAGTACGTAATATCTACTGCCCATACATTAGTGGAATCAATGATCCAAGGTAATCCAAGGATAATTTCTCAGGCAAGCTAACTGAGGGCAAGACCTCAAGATCTCAAATACAGCTACAGCTCTCCTGGGGAAGAAGAGAAGACTCTCAATATCAATCCTTGATTTGCAGGTCTCAGCCTTTTTGCAGGCTAGAACGACCACACAAATTAGTTGTCCAAGCTCAGGCTGAGGTTTGCTGCTGTTACCTTTGTCAATGGAAACACATTATAACAACTGAATATCAATTCATGTTACATGTCATTTTTATGTGAAATTAATTTTTGCGCTCAAATAAATACCACCCTATGCATGCATAAATATTAACCCCACAGAAAGTCGGTCACTTAGTACAATACATTTCAAAGCAGCAATTCTATGGTTTATAGTGTTATTCTCTTATCATGTGCAAAGTTTAGCTGGAGCTGAGAAGTTTAATGTCTATGGTATTTCTGTGAACCAGTACTAAATACTTTGTAAGCCACTATTAATCCTATGAGTAGCTTGGGAAAGAATTTGCAGTAAAAAATATATTAATCAAATTTAGTCTTTCTTTCTGTTTGCAAATTGCTTGAATGGATTGTGAGATCTTCTTATTTGTTTGCCATCAGTTATTCTTTATCAAATATTATGGTGAGGAAAACTGAGCCTACTGATTGATCACAAATTGTTTGCTGATGTTGTAAATGTATATATAAATATAATGCACTCCTGTACATATAATAATTTCATATGCCATCTGTGTGATCCATCACTTCRGAAAATATTATTAAATTCCCTGTGCCTTTTTTCAACACAAAATGTTACGTTTCTCCAAAATTGCTTTCCACAGACATTCCTAGCAATAAAAYGGTTTTTCATGTGGATTCTATGCTATCTAACCACTTGGAGTTTGTCTGTTTATCTCACGGTGACAGAGTCCAATCTAGAGTCGATCAGATCCATGCTGGGCTGGCAGTCTCAGTGGTCCGTATGTATATAGCACTCACAAGGATGACTAGATACATACCATCCTGAAAATTCTCTTTGTCATTAAAGCTGATCTAGGACCTTCTGTTTACTCTTGTTTACTCCTGATTGTACAGCTTAAGTCTGGTAACATCACATATTGCTTCTGTCTTTTTATTCGCACTGGTAAATCATATTAAATGGGTCCTTCTTGCAGATGGTCCCTGTATGAGTACATCTTTGTTGAAGATAGATGGTAACAAAGGAAGTTCCAGATTGCAGCAAACCATGGATTCTCGTCCATCCTGTCATATTGAATACCTATGTATTCACTCAAGCTTTTACTTGAAGTTAGGTTTGGGAAGAGTTGAATTCCCTAGGGGGTGTGCTGAGATTTTTAATTTAACTCTGATTACTTCAACAAACACAATGCATTTGCATTTGCAGGGCAGGAAAAGCAATGATTCAATGAAACTTAATCCCATATTTTTAAAATCTGCAAATGATTTGAACTCTGCTGCTGGTCACTTTGGATTTCATTAAAGAATAATGGCATGAAAAATAGCAAGCCACAGTATTCCTTCATAATTTGAAAATACAACATTACAGATAATCGAATGTAATTGTCCAGAGGTTCAAGGAAGTGTTTCCACAGACAATAATTTATATAACAAGAAAGAAAACCCCATTGTCCATTTAGAAGGGTTAAAGGTGAGGAAGTGGGAATATAAACTATGCTATGCAATCAAATTCTTGACATAATTGCATTTGTTTTTGTGTTTTGTGTGCAAAAGCCACATAAAATCATGTGTTCTAAGAGTAGTATTTGCTTTAAAGAAATCTTTCTGCACGTGTATTAGAAAACATGAAAGAAACTGTGTAAAAGTTCAAGCATTCAGCACGTTTAACCATTTATGAGTTGTTTATTAATATTTTATTAACTATTGCTTAAAAGAACAGGAAAAATGCTGCTCACCAATTCAGAGAAAGTAAGTGATCTTTAGTTTAATGATTTAACATATAAGCTTTGTGAAACTATGAAACATCCTGGTTGCTATGGTACACATGCATTTCTCTGATGGAATAGATGGGAAAGTAACATAATACACATTGCATTCTCTTGCATGAAGAATATCATTCSTTTTGGATCCTTTTGAGTCTGTCTGACTTTTTTCTTTTACAGACTTAATTTCCTATCTTTACTCTTTCTTACTGGATAGTATTCTTTGCTTATGGTAAAAATGCATCCAGCAATTGAATCGCCACCTTTTTGAAAGTGAACAACCTTGTGATGTGCTTTTTTAAAGTATCTGTTGCATTTACAGCAGTTGAACTGCAACAGATTTTGAAAGATTGTGAAAAAATATTGCTATTTCTGCCAGCAGGAAGTGTTTCATGAATGCAAAAACTGTACAGAAAATAGAGCTCAAATTCATACTGTACGGGGTATTTTTACCACCTTGGTGGTATGCACTATACATCATAATCTCTCCCTAATTTCTGTCTTACTCTACAGGATATACAGTTTCATGAACCATTCATAATAATAATAACTAAAACACATAGTGGTTGTTATTTTGACTGTGATTGTTTTAAAATGTCAGGTAAGTATAACAGATTGTGCTGTTTGTCTGTGTAGACTCTGAAACAAATTCTCAGTAAAGGGGGTACAACTGAAGTTACTGAAACATATCAAATCATTTGTGTGACTGGAACACTAAAATCTGATTGTAATCAAACAGATATGAAGTTGGTAGGAAAAAATCAGAGAGGACGGCATGTAATAGYAAGGACATTTAAATGTATGGACAACTCAGAAGAGAAGAACCTGGGAATATTACGGATAAATGTGTTAGCTAGGAAAGTTCAAAGGCACACCTTTGGCAATGTGTACAGATCATCAAAGCCAACTAAAGAAGAGATGAGCATATCCTTAGCACATAACTGAAGAAGAAAAATAAGGGTTGTAAGGGTGAATCAGTTTGGGAGAAAATTGCTGGAGGCAGTAACAAGAGATCATTAAAGTTCCTGATAGTTTTCTATTAAAAAGCCAGTTTGCCCAAAATCGGGCATTTCTATTTTTTACTTGACATTTTTAGTGTGCACAAATAGGACATCCCAACAAATATGTTTCAAAAGGGGAAAATGTTTCACTGGTGGAAAATCTGATCAGGACCAAAAAAAATTACAGAGTGTGTGAATGAAAATTCATCATCAAATGTGGATACTGTCAGTGAGTTTTGGTAGGGCTAAAGGGGAAGCCTGAATCTTTTCTATAAAGGTGTAGATTTATGTATAAAATACCTACCAGTACAACTCATGGATGAGCCAGAAATTGGGAGAACAGTAACAATGAAGACAGGATGTCCACACAAAAATAATGTAAATAGCCTATAGAGCTGCCTTAAAGAAGTGCTTTAAGACAGRCAGATGCAAAGTTACTCATCCTGGGATACAGAAAGCTGGCCAAAATACATAAGACAAGACCACATCTTTAGAAGACAGCAAACATATGTTTCCTTCAGGCCAAAGTGTGTCTTGGAGATATTCAAACAGGCTGTAAACAAGCCAACTCATCACTGCATATACTAGACCTATGGCAAAAGAGAGTCCTAAACAATCTAATTTATCCTGCCAAGAAGTTTGATAAAAACTARCTGGGGTATCTYTGTGACGCACTACAGTCTATGATACTGATGTAGTCACATATTTGTAGGTATGACTTTCATATCTAGAAGAGATTTTTTTTTGTAATGATGGGTTGTTTCTGGTTGTTTACTAGTCTTTCTTAAAGTTCTGTACTAGCTCCTCTCTTCCTCTAGGCAAGAAGATTGAAATAGGTAATTTTCATCTTCAGAAATCTACCCCAGTTTTCTGCTTCTGTCAAAACTTTGTACAAGGCCTGGAATCTGTATTGGGATTGTGGGTAACTACTGTTTTCTCTGTGTATTTATCCCTTTGCTTTGTACGTGTAAAGTAGCCCGTGCAGACACAGAAAAGGCTCTTTTAACAATGTAGCCTAAAATATATTTGCCCCTGTTTTCTCCGATCCCTGTGTATGCTTAGAGTAGAACTATTGGCCTCCAATTATAATGCTGGCATCCAAGTTCTAATTCAGGGCTTCTGTCGTCTAACTTGTCAAAGTGTAGGTATTACATCTAACATGGTGAATATCTTTGTTCTGAGATCTTAGCTGCCACTTCTTTCATGGTTTTCATCAGACAATATTAATGTTTGATGGTTTTATTTAGATCACATGAATCAGTTCATGTCTGTGCTCATTTGGATTTGCAATAACAATTGTAGAACAAAACAAGTTTGTAGGTTCGTTTACCTTTTAAGTATCTCTCGGTTCTTACATGTATCAAATTCTTTTTAAAATTTGTCTCGAGAGATGCTTTTTCTTGGTGTCTAGTTCACTAGGGTAGCTGATTTGTCTACTGCAATGGAGTGTTCTCCTTTAGAAGGTTTGAGAATAGAAAATTTTGAGAATTTTCCTGGTATCTCTGCACTCTGCACTATCCTGTGGAATTTTGGCAAGAATCTTTTAAACTAACTTCATGTCTAGGCAGGTTTTATTGTAAAACTGGTCATATATCAGCATTTACTATTTGGATTATTATTAAGTGACACTCTTTTAAAACAAGACAGAATAGTTAGTTGCCCTTTTACTGGTATTTTATGCCCTGAATATGAAATAAGTTTTGACTTCCACTTTCATACCCTTTTTTAATCTGAAGTATTATCAGAAGAATAACAAGCCATTGTGTGTCATTATCTGCTTGGAAACAATTCTGCTATTAATGTCTAGTTGTATTCTGCAATCTGAAGCAATTTCAGGTGCATTCACTGAGCCTGATGCTCTAGGACTCTAAGTTTGGTATAATCAGAATAATATTTCATGACAACTTTGCTTAAGGGTACATTATGGTAGTTAAAGGTAAATAAAATGTACGTTAGGAAGGAATCAGACCTGTCAATTTTCTTTACAAAACTTTGTTATATTCCCTTTTTTACAGATATTCTGTCTTGTGCTTACTTTACATATTTGAGTTAATGTTGCAAATCTAAGAACTACACAGTTCAGATTTTTTAAATGAAAGCTGAAATTTCCAAGCATTATTCTGTAAAATGAATGAAATTATTTTTCCATGATATCAGAGCACATAGAGATTCACTTACATGTTGCCTAGTCTAAGTTGGAATACTTTAAATGTAAATATTGTTCCACCATGACAAGGAATTATATTTGAGACACTGAAATGGCTGGTGTAGCTAGAAAGTTCAAGAGAATGTGACTATTTATTTCCTGATGCCAACAAGGAGAAGTAATGAGGGAACAGATATTTAAATTACAGACCTAAGAATGCTGCCATCCCCACTAAAAAGTATGGAGATACTAAAATTTTCTACTTAGAGATTAGATCGTCTGTGGGACACCTGTTTCCTGGTTCAAGTAGAGGAGGTTTTGGTTGGTTTGGATTATTATTAAGACAAATACAGAGGTTCTAAAGCAACGCAAAAACAAGGTCACCTAAATTTTGCAGGAAAAAGATCACATCAAAAACAACACAGAGTGCAGAAAAGATAAAACAGTGCCATGCAAAGAAGTTCAGGTAGCAGGACAGGGACAGAGACACCAAGCCTAAACCAGTGTTATCTGCAGGAGAGAGAAAGAAAAAAAATGCTTACAGGAGATGAGGAGTCATGGGGCAAAACCAAGGACTTCATATGCCACTGCAATAACTATCAAAAAAAAGGGGGAAAACAGCAGCACCTACAGTGCTTAAGAATATAAGAATATTGAGAATTCCAGGAAGCAAGAGAATATCTGCCATATGACCTTAACTGCTTCACAAGCTCTTGATTTAAATGCTCTGCAGGAAAAAAGGCCGCTATATTTGCAGTTGAGCTATTAGATCACAAACCAATTCAATTGCAGCTGAATCACGGGACCAGCTGCAATATGAGCCCCAGAAATATTGATAATGTTACAAATATTACGCTAGAGAAATGTAGCTGAGAGCTGGTGATATACAGTATATGTACTCTGAGTCCTGTAAGCAAAAACAAGCTGTTAATAAGAAATCTGTGAAACAGGAAACATTATCTCTTGGAGTCTGTAACAGCTGACAGGCAGGAATACCTTGCTGAGCAACAGTGTAGCATGAAAAAGAGCAATTTGCTCACCAAGTGCCATCAAAAATACTCCAAACTGAAAGAGGGAGGACAACAGCATCCCAGTATGATGGGGATCATCCACTCTTCCAGCAGCCCTAATAAAACAATCAAAGAAGGAACAGGCATATCTTCAAAGAAAAGGTGTTATTACATCTTCTGAAACAAGCACAGTGTGGATCTGCCTCCAAACAGAGGTGACAAAGTTTTTTGGTAAACTAGAGATTGGCATTGGCTCAGAAACACTTAATAGTGAAGAATAACATTGCTCATAAACAGCCCCTGAGGGGCTCTTGCCTGCTTTGCTAACATTCAGGAGTGACCATTTTGTGTTAAATTATACAAGGTCTCCTGTCACCTGACAAAATTTTCTTCATCCTGTGGTACCTCCGAAAATGAGTAATTATGGATGCTTCCAGGAAGCATTCTAGTTTACACTGAGCTTAGTATAAACTGAATGAGGCACTTTCCAGGTGTTAAGATCAGAGCAGATAATAGTTTTATTTTAGGAAATGGAAAGGGCAAGGAAAAAGTTACACAGTGCTATGACATCAAGTTACAGTGACTTCTAAGAAAAGAAAGAACAAAAGGCTGAGTGAAGAAAAGCTGATAATAAGTTTCCCTACTTTGGACAGTCAATTTCTTTGTCCATCCAACCCCTAAGAAAGGTACCAGGAGAAGTATCACCACAAGAGTTAAAAGCACCTTAACACTCTGGGCTCAGTTCACTTTCTTGTCAGTGATTTGCATCCACATTCCTATATCCAGGGCGAGCGTCATCCAGGAGGCTGCAAAGCAGGGCTCCTCCAGCTTCTCTTGCTGGAGCCCTGTTGAACTCCATGTGGAAATAAATGCTGATTGAGAAGTATGAGCAGGTCTCTAGTCTCCTGGTTCTCACCTGAGAGAAGTCTCTAATCTAATTGCCGCTCCAGTTAATGTTATTTGTACATATTGAAATAGTATTGGCAGGAAAATAATATTCTCTTCCCTCTTCTTACACYCCCAAATAACTTACAACATAGTAGATCAACAATGAGAATTCAAATTCACTTAGGCAGAGAACAGAACTAGACCTGGATCTCCTACATGCTTCAAAATTTACCTTGCCTTTAAGATACTAGAAGAAAGATTGATGAAAACGACTCTGGCCCATTTGTGAATCTTATCCTGAAAATACCCCAAAAAACTATTCAGCAAAGATAATCCAAATCTGTAACTATTTTTGAGGGTACTAAGTGAAACTGCATCTTTGTTGAATTTAGTGCATGGAAAAAAATAATTCACCCAGCTTTTACCTACAATTTTGTAGGGAACTAAGCATAAATTCCAGGCAATTTAATCACTGATATTGTTAGACAGACACATGCTCACAACTTGAAACAGAGATATTCTCAAGAAGCAGCAAGAGAGGGGAGAGCATTTTATTTTCCAGTCATGAATGTTCAGTTGAGATCATTTATGGGACAGTAAGGGAAGTGCAAAGAGTATAGTGATTGACAGTAAAAAGAGATTTCTGCCCCATGCGGTCACGGTGTAATTCTGCAGAGGGGACTATAGGATACAAATACACAAGCTGACCTGGCTCCACTACATTCAGACAAGAATTGTAATCAGAAAACTGAAGGTGCTACAGTCTACTGAAATGCCCTGTTCAGACAATGTTACACTGCAGTGAAATGTGGATGATTTGTTGCCTAATGGGCATTTCAGCAAAGCATATCTTCTCAGTACCCTCAACGCCTTCTGCAGAGTCAGCGGGAATGGCAGCCAAGAGATGGGTGGCGATGGCAGAACAGACAGAAAAGGACCCCTTTCTGGCAGTACCGGACCATCACAACACAGAGAAGTTTATAACACAGCTTGTGCTGAAACTGATGTGCTCCAAACAGGATTCTGTTTCCTCTCCAATGACTGTAGCCCCTGTGGTGGCTTGACCTTGTCCAGCTGCCAGCCACCCACCCAGCCGCTCTCTCACTCCCTGCCTCAACAGGACGGGGGAGAAAATAAGACGGAAAATCTCATGGGTCGAGATAAAGACAGGGAGATCACTTACCAAGTACTGTCACGGGCAAAACAGACTTGATCTGGGGAAAATTAATTTAATTTCTTGCCAATTAAAAATAGAGTTGGATAGTGAGAAGCAAAGCTGAAAAATACCTCCTGCCTCCGCCCCAGGCTCACTTCAGTGAGCCTCACCCCCGACTCCTCTACCTCCTCCCTGCCCTGAGCTTCTCTGATGGGCTCAGCTGTGCCCTGCAGTGGGACGGTTGGGGAACCGGCTGGAACCGGCTGTGTCCGGCACGGGGCAGCCCCACCCTCCCCTGCAGCCCCCTGCTACTGAAACCTGGACAGGTAAACCAGCACAGCCCGGAGGAGGACTGCACATGGCAGCTCAGCACGGTAAGCAAAGCCGGCGGCAAGGAAGGAGAGGTGCCAGGTGTGCRCGAGCGAGCAGGGCTCCATCCAGCCCCAGCACCCACGCAAAGCACTGCCACCACGTCAAGCACAGTCCTTCTAGCTGGGTCTGGTTCATCATAGCAATGACAAAGAAATCAAATGCGATTGCAAAATAGTGGCCAACAGTGAGTCCGTTCCCAGAATCAAAGACAGAACAGGGAGCCTTAGCGCTTCAGCTCGTTTGGAAGAGCAGGAAGAAATGAGGTTTGGAAACTTGCAAGATGCCACCAAGAAAAATTAAAGCAGCAACAATGCTGAGGGAAATCCCCCACCAAAAGTAGTAACACAGACTGAACCAGCACACGTGTTTTTACAGGAGAGAGTGCCCAAACAGAGTGAGAAGGACTGTGGAAAAGACTGTCCCTCGGGGGGCTCTGGGCTGGCAGGCAGAGCTCAGCAGAACAGCAAATGACAAAGGCTGCAGCGCTGGACCTGCACGGGCCGCTGGTGGAAAAGGAAGGAGAGAAGATTTTGGAGGAGATACCAGGAAGTCAGCCCCCCTGCTTATGGCTTCAAGCCAAGCTGCTGTTGCAGAATCTGAGAAACATGATTGTCACTGGAGGACTTCCACCAGAAAAAAGATTAGTATGTATTAGCATTCTCGTCCCCGCACAAGTATCACTTTCCTCTCTAGCAATCCCCCTCCTTATTTGTAGAGGAACCTGTACCTGGAGAAGGGTGTGATGATTTCCTTAATAGATTATGCTTGAAGATGAGCTGCAAAATATTTTCCATATGCTTTAGCTTCCATTTATTTCCAAAGGGAGTATCTAGATTCTGAACTCAGGTTAGAACTACCCAAATCATCAATTTAGTGGCTTGTTTGTTTGTTTGTTTCTTCAGTAAAAATGATAGTAAAACAAAGAGCTTCAGACTAGATGTTATGTTGCAACTCCCAAAATATGAGATTTTAATAGACAATAGCAGCAAAACAGAAGCTGCAAAAAATGAGCTTAAATTTATATTTAAGTTTGAAATTTAAAGCCAACTATCTCTGATGTTGGCTGAGAAAGAGAGTATTCTGAAAAGTCATCGTTGCAAAATCTGCAACGACACAAAACCAAACCAAACCAAAAGATGTCTGTTTTGCACCAAAGCCAAAAACTAGGGCTTTTGTTGATGAACTTGGACCCCTCTGGGAGTGAACCCGAGTTGTCTGCTCTAACTCTACTGCAGGTTAAAAAGGAGCAGCGGCACTTCCCGATCGGCAGTTCCTCGCCTGGACAGGACCTGCCGTTCCTCGGGAGCCAGGTGAGCCGAGGGGAGCAACCCCTGTTCGCACGTAACGGGAAAGTTCGCCAGGATGCAAAGCAGGAAAAGTAAAACGATTTACTTTTCAGAGGAAAATCTCTGCTTGATACCTTTCCCTTTGATACCTTTCCAAATGACTTCTTTATTGATTGCTGAAGAGCATTTGCAGTGTCGGCTGGAGCCGGGGCGGGAGGTGGCTCAGGCGGCAGCCGCATTCCCCGAGATGCGGCCGAGCAGCCCGTGAGGGCGCCCCGGTACGGCCGCTGCCCCCCAGCCTCGGGCGAAAAACCACCGGGCGAGCGGGACTGCGAGGGACAAAGGCGGGGGGGGGAGAGGCTCAGGGGAAACGCGAGGAGGAAGGAGAACAAGGAGAGGGGGCACGGAGGAGAGCGGGGG
>JAYKAV010000056.1:2076613-2122048 GCA_035582835.1 Phoebastria nigripes | reverse complement strand
GGGTGTGAAGTGCGGCCGCACGGGGCGGGCCGCCAGCTGCTCGCCGCGCCGCGGAGTTTGCTGCGCCGCCAGCCGCGCCCGGAGCCGCGCTCTTCCCTGCCGGCCTGCCGCAGCCCAGAGTAAGTCCGTCCGTCCTCCCTCCCTCCCTCCCTCCCTCCTCCCCGGCGCCGCGGAGTTGGCTCTAGCCGCCCCCTCCCCGCGGTGCCGCTGCCCGGCGCGGAGCCGGGATGCCGGGCGCTGCGCAGAGCTGCGCGGGGCGGGTCTCCCCTCCCGCCCATTGTTTGCGGCGCCCCGAGGCTGGGGGGTGGGCGCTGGGGGTGAGGTGGGGCCGAGCTGGGCCGGGGGTGAGGTGGGGCGGCTGCGAGCGTCTTCGTGGGTGTTTCCGTGGGTGTTTTCGCGAGCCCTGAGCTGAAGGGCTGCTGCGGGTCCGGCCGGTGCCCGCCGCCGGTGATACGTGTCTCTCTGCCGGGCACTTCGGGCATTTTGGAGCTCGGTACTGCCGGGGCTGCTGTTGCTGTTAATTCTTCTCAGATGTTTCTACTTTCCAATTATTCTCTCAGCTGGAGGCTCTGCCCTTTCTACTCGGTGGACTGAGGAAATATTTATTTATTTATTTATTTATTTTAAATTATGTTATCCCCTTCTCGGTTGTCTGAGAGCGTAAGCGGGCATGCTGTTAAAGGTCTCCCTCTCCGCAGCATTCATGAATCCCCTTTGCCATCATAAGGCATGTGCATCTAGAGCAGAGCAAATCAGTGAGATATACGAGGCAAATGTATACTCTCTGACTGACAGTCTCACTGAACACAGGCACCTGCAAGCACCCTTTCCTCTTACAAGTCCGTGTCCCGATCACTTTGTTCACTGCACCCACAAAGGAGTATTTCTTCAGCTGTGCAAGATAGCAATGATTTAAAATATGTTTTGTGTAAGAACTGGTACAACTCATGACCCTAAACTGCTCGTGTGCATCAAGTGATGCTGGGTGTTAATCTCAGTGGACCCAACATACCTGACTGCCTTGAATGCTTTTTGTTTGATGGTCCTTGATGGACTTGCTAAGTACATTAGTCTGCTGAGGCTTAGAGTTTTTTAGCCCCTGGGAGCAACACATTCTGTGAACACCTCTATCTAACRCAGAGTTTGATTTCAAAAGGAAAATCCATGATACAGAACTGGTGTTGTGATTATGGAAAGTGATATATAATTTCTTTAAAGAAAGAAGAAATCTTGAAGTGATTTATAAAATGGAATATAAGGTCTTTGCAGGAATAAAATGTTTGCATTATCTATCATCAATATAGCCACTTAATCCCTCTCTGCTGTAGTAGCAATTTGTTTTCACTTTCCATTTTTATTGCCCTTTCCGTAATGATTTTCTATTGATTGAATTCCTTTTCTTTCCTATCACTGTGGATGTTGGTCCCTAATCCAATTCTTAACAGCATTTGTAACTACAGTTCAATTTATGCCCTCATCTTAAGGGAAAAAAAAAAATTATACAGGCAGTGCCCTTATTCATTTCACAACTTTGAATTTATAGGATTCATGCAATATTGATCCCTTTATTGTTCGTTTGTGTTCTCTTTCAAATGTTAATATAACTTGGCCCATTTCAGGCAGGTCTTGATTGAGAAGGTGAAATAAAAATGCATTGGCTGCCTTTTATGATCATTTTAGCTACTCCCATTGTGTGTTCTCCAATTACAATATGATGCGAGTTGTAAGTCTGTACATCTCTCCTTCCCCCCCCCCACCCCCCCTTATATTTTTTTCTCTTCACCAAAATATTTAGTAATCAGCAAGCCCATTTTTCACATAACTCAAATTTGATTAAATGTAGTGCTAAAATACACAGGATTGCTATGATTTTTTTTTTTTTTTTTTTGCCTCCCTAAGAAGAAAAGAAAGGAGTTAAGATGTGTATAAGGAAAGGTTTAATAGACAGTGGAGAACCAGAGATTTCTTTCTTTTGGAAAAGAACCCTTACCAATGTTTATTGAATTTGCTCGTCTGCATGAAGAAAAGAACTGTTGTTTTGTTATCTAGCAGCTGTAGGAAGATTGACAGCTACAAATTGCAAATCTATGAAGGATCTGTCCATGACACAATTTTTAGTTCATTTAGATAGTTATCCTACACATCTTGTCATTTGCAAAATTATATAAACAAGATCAGTAAGTTTGTGGAGAAGATATAAATGCAGTGAATATACTGTAAAGATTTTGAAGCTCTTTGGGATAATGAGTAGAGCATGGTCTTGCCTGAAATATGACATTAATACAGTTAATTTAAATTCAAATATGAACACACAATTGTAAACATTATACTGTAGAAAAGAAATACATATTTTGAAACATGCTAGCTCTGTCAGAAGAACATTAAGGGTAATAGTCTTTTTGTTAAGATAAAGAGAACATCATTGATGTCGTGGCGTGCTTTGCATTTTTAAACAGAATCTAATGAATTACAAACATTCATTATGCTACAAGCAATTGCTGAAACTTCTCAGGACCCCAAAATAGAGAGTTATTTGTATACTGATACTCGCATGTTTTCTGATTCTGGTTTCACTGTAAAAACAGAAATAAATAAAAAAAACTATTGTTCTGAAATGAATTCTTTGCTAGCTCCAGATCTTTTGTTGGTCTACTTCTATCTTGTAAATTTATGTTTAAATACTTCAGTGTGTTCAGGTTATGGAACTTTCTGTTGGGAAGTGTGGGAAAGCTATGGGAGGGGTCTGGGAGCAGTCTTTGCTGGATCTTGGAAGAGTTAAGGGCATATAATCTGCTGCGGAAGGTCAGGCTTACCAAATGGCTGAGAAAGAAGATAGCTGAAATTTTCAAAGGTCAAGAAGAGCGATGTGCTAATTTTAAAGGACATCTTGTATAAATATTTCTTGTCTTAACATGTCAAGATGCAAAAAATTAAATATTTCTTGGTCTGTGTTTTTATCTAAATGTTTACTTTAACAATTCACTCTTTCTTAAGTATGATATTTGTAACACAGTTACTGTTCTTCTAATGCTATTTCATTCTCTGTGGACTCGAGAACAAGCCAGTGGAAATGGGCTGTATTTATAGGCCCAAGCCAACTTACAATTTTTGAATGCCTCGGTTCATGACTATTCTTGGCACTGCACGCTGTGGACTGTCACTTTCCAAAAATTGATTTCTTTGAAACATGTGGGTCTTTGGAGTTCAGTTTCATATTACCTCCTATTTGGTTCCCATGTGTGCATGGCAGAGGTGGTGGTCACGGTCAGCAGACAGATGACATGGAGCTCGTCACTGCTGTCTGCGTTGACCACCAGCACTGTAGGTTGAYATGCTTTATGGTCCAAAAGGCTGATTGGCTTGGGTCTGTACAGATAAAACTAGCTGGTTCCTTTGGGAATGTGGACGGAGTATGAGGCTGATATCCTCTGCTGTTCACCAAGGATAGGTACTGAGAATTTATTACTGAACTCTGCTGCTATTTACAACTGTTTTGAATTTATTTTTAAATACTGTCTCTTAATCCTTTATCTTGAGAATTCATTCCTGCCATAGCACTATATTTTTAGTGAATCCTGAGTGGATTCAAAATGCAGGAGACCCTTTTATAAATGACAATGTTAATGACACATGACAAAATACAGGGGCTGGAGAATACATACAGGTTTATCTGTTGGTTTGTGGTACTTTCCATGCCATACTACAGCTACATTGATTATCCCTGATACTCCAGGTGATTCTCCTTGATTGAATTGCAGTGGAACTGAAGTGGGAATTGCAACAGAGTGTACATCTGCAGGAACTCTAGGTCATAAAACAAGTCCTAGGTTTGATCTGAAGTAATCGAGTATTGTTGATCCTCCAAGGAAGTGCTTAATGCTCATTTCTTTTCCAGGTGAGAAAGCAGACAGTAAGGATGTCTGTTACATGGGGAGTGAAGTTTTAATGGTGAAAAATCTGTGTCTCAAATTATGGTGATGTTGTAGATGATTTAATTGTGAACTAATGTAAATGGTGTCTAGAAAAACAGACAAATCTTCAAAATGTAATGATAAATCAAAATAAGAGAAGAGAAAGATGCAGTATTTTTGAAGGCTGATACCTGGCAGTGTTTCAGGGCTAGAAACAAATGTTACTCTATGAAACAACTAGGGAGTTCTTTTTTTCTGATGGTATAAAACACCTATTTCTTCCCTTGTAAACTGAAGATCACTTGACTTGATCATACAATTCAGATGTTTGAGACAAGCTTTCTTTGGCAAGGAAGAGTCATTGTATTACTCAGTGTGTTCTGCTCCTGTGGCAGGCCTGCGAATGCAGTAAGTGCTTACAGTGCTATTAGCCAAGGGACTGTTCCTTTAGCTCAAGTAGGAAAGATCTCCACTTGGAAGAGAGGCTTTTGAGTCCTTCCTTCCAGAGTAGGAGGAGTTCCTATCAGTTTTGCAGTAGTATTTTTAAGCAGCTTCAATTACATATTCTTAACTTTTTTTCACTAATGGGAGCTCACCTTTCAGTCTCTCTGACCTTTTTCAGTGAGGTTAGCCTCCACCGAAGCCACCCTGCCTGTTCTGTTAGGTTGTAATTCCCTTTACAAAGTCAACTTTTGCCTGCCTTTATTTTGTCAGTTCTGGTTTTGATCATCTTCCCTCAGTTCTCAGAAATATTTCGTATTCATTAATCCTTACCTTTCCCACAGATACACCACTTCTGTCTCCCTTAGTCTATCCAAAGAAATCAATTCCTTCTACTCCAACTGTTTGGTTTGCTCACTAGCTCTAAGATCTCTTCACACCTACAACTTTTTCTCCCACTTCAAAGCCAGTCATGACAATGTGACAGCACACATTTTCTTTCTCCAGCTGTAGCATGTATCTGTAACGCTAGTATTATGTTTCTGAACTTGAATTTTCATGCCACTAACACTGCACGTGAAGTTATCCCCCTGAAGAGAGTTCATCCTGACAAGTAGTATTACTATGGAAGTGGGTGATCATCCATATTCTTGAAAGCCAGCAGTATTGATGCTTAAGGACTTGCATTCTGTGTGTGTGAGAGAGCAGAACCATTGTACAGATCATCCAAGAGACATATGCGATCCTAATTTTCTTTGTTAGAAAGTTAACTGACAAACTGCTGATGGATTCTTTTTGCTCCTGGAACAAAAAGAAGCAGTCTTCTTGAGTTAACAGCCTGTGTCCCTTTTCCTTGCTAGTCTTCCAAGGCTCAGAATTCTCTCTTGAGATCTATTCCCTTCTACAGAGCTTAGTTTTTATCTACAAAATGTATTAGAAGGCTCTTTGCGAGAGCCTGAAGTATAGAATTCTGCTTTATTGCAGCTGCTCTAGAAAGGAGTAGTCTAGCCCTGCATTTTCTTCATGGGTGGTAGCTTCTTGCTAGCTCATCATGGGAAATATTATTGYAGTTCCAATACTAGCCAAATTTACAAAATCTACTTTAAAAATGCTTTAACCTCATTTATTTGTTGGTGTCGGGTAAGGAGGAGAGTGAGTTCTTCACATATAATGAAAATGCCCAGTACTGAGTCAGATGTAGCCAACCTGAAAATGTCAGATCATAAAGTTCAGCATTTTTGAATTGGGGTTGAGGTGGGGGAGACCCATTTATACTTTGCCATTTCAAGCAAGTATTACTTTTTTCACTTTCCCATAATTCAAAGAGCAGGTGAATGAACCTGTCTAAGGCTGTAAAATTAAAAAGAAAAATCACCTTTGGAAGGAAAGGAAACCAACCATTTCAAAAAGCAAAAGATCAAGATGGGACATTTCAGCTATAAATGAGAAATTACACAAACATTATTAGCATGAGAATGTGGGTTTATAGTGCAAAGTCTAATGAAGTGATAAGTCCCTCTTTGTTTCACACAAAACATAAAAAGTGAAAAATCCCAGGATATGAACAGTAGTCACAAAGTCAAGTATCCAAAATTTTTCGAAACTAAACTTATGTTTTCTAGACAGTCTCCAATTAGATCTCTCAACTGCATGATACTTTTTTCCAAAAAATTTTTTGTGAAGTGCCCAGATCGAGAGATCTGAGTTATCCAATATCCATCCCATTTTGCATGTCACTCCCCTATTTGCTGAATATTATTGTGACCCTGCTATGAGATCAGAAGTTTTAATAGTCAAATCTATTTTCTTACTGTACTTCACAGCTTTTTAATGAATTATTCAGAGTAGAAGTATCACCCGGACTCCTATTCATACCCTGTAGCAGGTACCAGTATTAAAGCTTCTGCAGGCTGGATCCTGGGCTGTTGTGCTGGTTGCTGAAGAACTGAGGAACATGCAGTTATTGGTCATATCTGTTAAGCTTGGATCAAGGGCCACTCTTTGCATTTCTGTTGTAGTTCTCTGGAGCAACTTTYGATGGCATTTACCAGTGAAATCTTCCTTCAGTCTTCTGTCTGTTTCACTGCAAACCTCTCAGCTTTTACTACAAAAAAAGGTTGGGGATTGTGTATAAACTTTTTCTTTTACAGTGAGTTGCTGTGTAAGTCTTTTATGTTTAGACAAGAGTAAGCAGGCTGAAACTACCAGCAGGCTTGTCACTCCCAGTTTGTGAATGCATAACACTACAATTTTTTTTTTTTAAATACTGCTTTTGTGTTGCTTTGTGTTAATACCTTCCTGTGCTGTTAAAAGAGGTAAAGGGATTGTGTCTGCTTCCTTAGGCTGTGAGCAACGTTTGAACCTTTGGATCGCCAGGCAGGATTGTGCTACCTGAACTAATGAAGTGTTAAGGAAAATAGCTGGTTCTGCTTGAACTATGTTAGTGGAGAACATGGTACATACTTTGCCAGATCTACCATTATTCTATCATTTTCCCCAGCAATCTTGGATCCCATTCAGATCTGGAAGAGTATTCCAATTCATTCATCTAAATTCACATCCTGATGACTGGACATCTCTTTTTCCACAGCCAYGTGTTCTTTGCTCTAGTGCCCCACATAAATCTGACCTGGTTTCTCCTTCCAGACTTTCCCACTGCTTACCTTCATCACCCCAATTTTGTTTTCCATTCCCAGGCTTCTTCTCTAGACATCTTGCCCAGTCACTGATTTCTTTTAACAGCTCCCTCCCCCTCCCTCCCCCGCTCCTATACAGGTTCACTGATCTCAGTATTTCTTTATTGCTCTCATTTTCACTTCCCACACAATCTCACTTGTCTGCTCTATAGTCTCCTTACTCCTATTCTATTCTGGTAGGGAGTCAACTCTTGTTCCTGTTTGAAAACTAACAAAAACCTGCTCTTTCTCCAAATTGCTTGAGGTTGTGAGGAGAGAAGCTTTACCTGCTCATTGCCTAGGTAGCCAAAGCTGTGCTGGTTCCACCAAATTTAAAAAAAAAAAAAAAAATAAAAAAATAAAAAAATCTGGGAAGAGTTTTGCCATGTCCCTGAACATGTAAGATAAAATATGTTGAACACATGCTGAATTTCCAGAGAGCACAGCTGTTAAACTCTAAACCCCTACAGAGAATTTCACACACTTATAAAGTAGACAAGCTTCTCTTCTTCCACGTGAAGAATTTGTCTCTGTCATTAGGAAATGTTAGAAATGTTATTGTTTTGATCAAACGTCAAGTCTTTCCACCAATGCAGGAAAGCCTTCAGATTTTCTCAGGAAAACATGGCTTGTCCATGTTAAAGCATTCCCATTTTCTCTTAGCAAACTATATATAGCTAACTGTGAAATTTTGATGAAGCATTTATTGAAAAAGCATAAGAAAAAGGTTTTTTCTTTCCCCCGTGTAAAATGTCAGCATAAGGACATTTGTGCAAAACTATACCTAGCTGTACTTGCAACAGCACCCTATAATAGGCAATGTTGGGCAGCCTTAGGTAGGCACACAGCTCCCATCCTACCTTTGACACATCACAGGTAGTCTGGAATATTTTTCTGTGTGCAGATCCCTAGGCCTGCTAGGATGTGTCTGTGCTTGCGCTGTGCAGCACTGCATTGATATGAAAGCCAGTTAAGTAAGAAAAACAATGTGAATTAATGCAAGCGGAGTGCTCTACTACTGGGTCTCTTGCATACGGAGTAGTTCTAGAATTCCCACAAAATACTTCTGTACACAGTATACCTGTGAGTGTCTTGGAGGATGGAGCTATACACTGAAAAGCAATTACATCTGTGGGTATACTAGCATATCTACAAGTGTATGGGTGAGAGGGAGAAAATACSTGATAACGTTGGCATCGGAGATATCGGTAGCAATCCAACTTAAAATGACTGCATGACTCACAATTAGAAGAGATATATGTGTTGATGGACAGATGCAGAGAGTGAAAGAGATTGGTATGTATGTAGGTATTTGCTTGAAAATAAGATGGAGTGAAGATAAAATGCAATTAAATCTTAAAGCACTGCAATCTGAGAAGTAACGCTGTTCTGTAACCATTTTACCCTGCAGAAATGTTCACATACATGGTTCAGCTCGTTATCTGTGAGTATGGATTTTCTGAAGATGGCAATTAATTGCCAAATGGGGATTTACCTTGTTAGGCTTTCAATTGTTTAAAAAAGAAAAAAGTTTTACAACTTAATTTTGTATGTGATGMGAGGAAATACATAATTTTCATGGGGCTTTTTGCTTTATTTAAACTGTAAAAGTAGAACTCTTCTTACCTGTGCATTATTTCAGTGTGCTGTGAGCATCTAACAGACATACTTATTGAGGAAATTGTTGAAAATGTTGTTACCACTTTGTTTTCTGGCAGACAGTCTATAATCCAGTTTGTCAAATGAATTTTCTTGATTGCCTTGCAGCATATGCAAAGTACTTAAAAATGTCATAATTACCTCTCTGAAGAGTTGTGGGGAGGGGGGAGAATAGAAAGACACAAAAGAAAACAGGCAAAAATTCAGCTTTCTATTCTTATGTAAGTGTAAAGAAAATGGTACTGTATAAAGGCAGCACAAAAGATGTAACAGAAATGTTATAATGGGAGCACTCAAGTCCTTCAAAATGCTGGATAGTGGCTGTACCATCGGGGTGGGGGGAAACCACAGATTGCTGTGTGAAACATTGAACATGTATTTGTTTTTATTCAGCAAGCTAAACTTAAACCATCAAACGCACTTGCTGTCTGACTTTCACTTGAATATAAATATTTGAGTTGCCAGTTCTGCAGGACTTTTGAATGTGGTGTGCTTGCTAAAGTCGATGGGGGTCCCTCTGCCTCTAAGTCCACTGTTCAAAATTGCTATGAAGATCAAAAATAACTTATTTCACTTCTACTACTGCAATATTTAATGCATTTTAGAATGCATGTAAACAATTGTCATCTTTGGCTTTCTACAGAACTTAGAACTTACACTGACTTTGTCACCTACGCTGAAGCAGGGAGAAATGTTTTTCTTGTGTATTATTAYGTTTGGGTTATAGCTAGTCTTAAGCTATTGTTACTTCTATGCTAACTTATATTCTTCTTAGCAAAATCATGCTTACAGTATTTGTCAGGAATCTGTGGAGGGCAAAGATACAAACTCTTAGCAAACAGACAGGGTTTCACAGAGAAGTGAGAAAACACTTTGCAAGATTCATGGTATGAATTAAGCTGCTAGTTGATTAGCTTTTGCAGCTATTTTTCCAACTGCTCAAGAAAGGCCAATGTGTGGTACAATAAATCTAGAGATCTTAGAGGCTGATATTGCTGTATCTTAGCCTCTCGATTTCTAAAATGTCAGTAGTGCTTATAAATCAGAAGATTCTGCTTGGTATTCTGGGCAGTGTGCCTTTTGAAGCCAGGCTGGAGGGAGCACCATGATTGCTGCCTTTTGGCTGAAACCCCCAAGAATTGTCTGGAGAAAAAATTCTCTTATGTGGGAAGGAAGGTCTCTTGCCAGGAGGTGTCACTACAGCTCAGGAGTAACTATTTTGTCCCTTGAGACACTTTAATTGTTTCAAGGTCTCATATAAGTGCTGGCGTCATCAGGTACAATAATGCACTGCCTTTTATCATATGTCTGAAGAAGGAACACTGAAACTGTGCAGTCTACTAATTAATATATAGACAAGTAAAGAGATGATGCTAATGTGTGCTAAATGTGTTGTTCCTCAAAAATACCCTTACTACATTGATACTGAAATATGCATGCGATATCTGTACATCCTTCCTTTGGGGAATTAGTGCTTAGAGAGAGCTATCTGATGCGGTCGTTTGTACTCCCTTGGTCCTATTCATCTCTCAGAGTTGTAGTAGAATCTCAGCAATCACTGATCAAACGTATTATGCTAGAATTAGCATGGCAAGATATCTGTTGAAAACCAGGAGGGTGAAAGTGTCAGTCTGAAGGAGGTGGAGCCATGAGTAGGTTTGGGAACTGTATCCTTAAATGCTACTGATACCACTCTTTCAAAACAATTTAAATCATTTATTTTGATGCATGAGAAGCTTTTTATTCTCATTCAGTTTTGCACAGCATATTATATGTATTTTATACAGCCTGCTAATGAGCTGAAGACTTGTTAATTATATGTGTGTGGAATAGCATAGCTGTTGAATTATGCACATTATTTTTCTTTACAACGAAGCCTTCCCCTTAACTGTATCTATCCTGGTTGAAAATGTATACCTCGGGTTACTATTACTAACTCATCTACTGTCCATTCATTATCATCAATCTTAGGGGTTTGGTGGTATGAAGAGTCAGTCTGAAAGCTGGAAGAGTTGGCCAGGCAATAAAAAATATACTGTTTAAAAGCAGCTTCCTGTGTCGCATAAAACAGCTGTTGGGAATTTTATATCCCTTGAAATAAAAGAAAAAAAAAAGTTTAATAAAGGCGTGTAAAATCTGTAATGGTTCACTTCATTTTCTTTCTTCATCTGTCTGGTTTGTAATTCGTTACAATTTTCCTATTCAATATTGTCCTCTTGATGTGGAACAAAACCCAAACAACAACAACTCCCCAAAAACCAAAACTAAAGTTATACATGTTACTTACAGCAAAATATTCTATTATACCAGATCAGTGTTGTGAGAATTGGAATCTAAGTAGAGGTAGGGGCACTATTTCCTGAATTTATTACCCTTACAAAGACTATAAAATGTAATGGTAAAGCTGATCAGCTGTTTCTTACCTTAGATAATTCCAGAAAGCTACAAAAATTTGCAATGCTGGTGATACCAGTTACTTACTAAACAGCATGTTTTTATGTAAACTTGGTGTCTAGTATAGAATTTAAATCATTACATGGAAATAAGATTTTCAAAATCCCTGTGTCTTTTACTATGAATTATTCATATTAATGAATACTGATATCTAGCTCAGTATGTGTTGAATGGGGATGATGTTTAACTTACATGTGTTGGAGGTCATTCTCATAGATCTAGGGGAAACATGGATGATGAAAGCAAACTGGTATACCTTTGCTTTTGAGAGCTCTAACCTCGATTCATATTTACACTGTGAGGTTGCTGTTCAAGTCTGGCCATGTAGTGCTCTTTAGCGCATGTGTGTGATCAGAACAGTATGAGGGTATCTTAAGCCTCCACTGGTGAAAGATGTGCAAAAAAAGTGAAAACCTGTATGGGAAACTTGCAAAATTATGTCACTTGGACGTTAGGCGTCTCTGTCACTTCTTAATCTCCTCTTGGTGCTTTCAAGTTTCATTCTGACATTTGAAGTGGTGGTTTTGATTTAGGAGCCTTAAGTGGATGGAGATCAGCTTATGTTAGCAGTTTTCTCAAGTCAGTATCGCACTACCCGTGTCGGAAGCTTCAGATGTTCTGGGGCTTGCTGCTCAAGTATGTGTCCCTTAGAGAGCACTTTGATTTGCTGTGCTCTGCCCTTTCCCAAGTTGTGGGCTGTGGGGTCTGCCCCAGGCTGACGAAACACTCCTGCATTTGTGCAGGTGCTGTTGGAAAGCAGAGGTAGTTTAAACCAGGATTTCTGCCACATTGAAAATTATGAACTTAAACAATGTCATGATTGAAGCAGGGCTGGTAGGCTGGAAGTCTCTCTGAACTGCTTTTCACTGGCAAATATTAATTTAAAACAAACAAACAAAAACAAAACACAACAAAAAAAACCCCCACACCCTGACAAATAACTCAGTTTTCAGTTTAGAAGAAGTTGGGCTTTGTTTTTCCTGAAGATAACTGTGTTGTAAAAGTGAAAGATTTGTGGAAAGTGGAAATGGGTAGTGAAAAGTCATTTTGCTGAAGACTTCTGAAACTTTGTAGGGGATGGAGAAGGTAAGAAAAGCAAAGCTTTAATAGTAATATTATAAATGTAATAAAAGGAACCACAGCTTTATTTGATGTCTTGTATTTTTGAGTTTCTCAGTTTAGATGAGGGAGTTGTAAATGGCTAAAATAAGCAGAAGTCATTGGACCGTCTTGATCACAGGCCCTGGCTACATAAATCAGTATTACCTCCAACAAAGTATTTGTAATACTGTCACTTGAAAACCCGATCAGAAATTGTGTGTGTTCACATTCAGAGTTGCATCAGTGAACTTCAGACTGAGGGTCTTATACGTTTTTCTTTAGTTATTGCATATTTTTTGTGATTCATAAGCAACTTAAAAAAAACAAAACAAAACAAAAAAAAACGCAAACAAAAAACCAACCAAACAAAAAACAAACAAACAAAAAACCAAAGAAAAAAACAAAAACAAAACAAAAAACCAAACCAAACCTGCAGCATGTTAGAGTATGTGCATCTTGGACATGTACTCATGGGGAGAGGAACAGGTCCAAAGGAAAAAAAAAAATCCTAAATTAGTTTGAAGGCTTCTTCAGCCTTTGTTGTTGTTTATGCAGAGTGTGTTCAAGGGATTTCATTTGTTGCGCTGACATCAGCTTGTTTCAAATAAGCCATGAAATGACTATTAGACAGATTATCAGCCTTAAAGGATTATATGCATCTTTCATCTTAGGTGCTGCTGCAATATAAACACAATAACAATAATCAGCTTAGTTAAGTTCAAGCAGGTGGTCTAAAGGGAAAAGTGCATTTTCTCTCCATCTTCAACAGTGGAACATGTGATTATGTAGACAATAATTAGGGAAATTGCTTAGGGGCTTTTTGAAGTCTTATGTTCTAGGTAACCAGGGTTGTTTTGTTTTTCTGGGTATTCTTTTAACTTACTGATTTCATGACATGACATGGAGAACTTCAATTTTCTTACCTGCTTTGTAAAGGAGAGTGGTGTATCATGGCAAGATGGTGAGTGGATTTCCCTTCCCTAGCTAGTTGATGATCTTGCAGTCATTCAAGTTTTGTTAATGAAAACAAATTATATTTTTTTTCCTTTCCTGTACACAGTATTTATTGTCTCTTCTTGCCTTTGAAACGTAGTACCTTTGCAAGTAAAGAGACTCTGTCACCATTTCCTTCCATGGCATGGAAACGTGGTAGCAGTAGAGCTGAGCTGGTGGCTCTCAGTGGCTTTTTCACATTCTCCCTTGGGTGGGCTGGCTGCTACAGAGTCAATGCGGTGCTGAGGGTTAATCGGACATGTAACATCTTCGCAGTTAAGACTGAGGGTTAGGCCCAAAAAAACTTTCAACCACTGCACATTTCCCAGTAACTTGGGATTTGCCCTTCCATAACAGACAYGTTCTGTTTTCCTCAAGCTGTTAAATGTCTAAATTAGTTTGTTTCTTTGAAATAAATTACTTGCTTTACTGGCTATTTGTAGGAGTAAATGTATATGCCAAATTCTTAAAGGGATATTGAGACCATACTAAATATTTTTATACCTGGAAATAACTGTAAAACAAAAAAGGAAAATGGAGCTGTACAATTACTTGTGGGGATTCAGGGATTGAATGAGTTATTTTTAAGTGTTTCATTATAGGGCTTAATTAACTGCTTGCCAAACTTTGTAGATTAATGTCAATTGTTCATAAACAATTTGGAGTACAATTTAGTATACTGTCTTGGAGAAGATTCATGTGACCAAGAAAGTGTCTGAGGTAAGCAATCATTTCTGTTGTCATTTAAAAATATTTTCCTTTCTGCAGAATTCCTTTGGGTGTTTTCTATGACTGGTATAAAACCATGATAGCTTTAATTTTGTCAAAAGGTATTGTTATTAAGAACGTTTATGGCAGAATGCTATAATATATGGCTACAGAAGTAAACATGTGAAAGAGGCACAGTTTTAAGACTTGGAAATAAAGCCACAGGAGCTATGGTTAACTAGAGAATTTCAAAAAGCCTTTTTCTGGTTTTGTTTTTTTAATAATGGTTTAAACCTAGCTTAGAAAATGACATGGAAATCYCTTGACCTACAGATCAGAAAAATAAGAGGCATGAGATGCTGAAGTAGTAAACTCTGCTGCAGTTGACCAGATCAGTGTTCTGGGGCAGGAAATGGAGGAAGGAACTGGGAGGAGAAGGCAGCCTAAAAGGCTGTTGCAGAATCTCCATTGAAGGTGGTCTTTCCTGTATATGGCTAAAAATTCCTTTTTTACCCTGTGTTCAGAGGAAAGCTTGTGTAATTTGCACTTCTTGAATGCTCAGTCTTCCTAATTTATGTCCAGACAATTTGTTTCTACATTATGTGGCTTTGTTTGGGACAACGCTTAGAAGACTATTTAAGTCTGAATATTAAACTCCCCACGAAGTAAGTTTTAAAGTAGGAACCCAGGAAGAATGAATAGTATGTTATAAAAAGCCCCTTYGTATGCCTGAAGTCTCTATATATGGCAACAAGAATATTTACTACAGTATTATGAGCTAATTGATTGATTTCATCTGGTTGAGATGAAAGTCAATTTAGGACAGTGCATTTTCAGACTTTTTGCCGTGACCTTGTTTTTGATTCTTCTTCATGGATTATGCAGATAGAGGTGTCAACATGGTGTTATATTGCAGAGAGCATGAATATTTAAGAAATGCGGGGGGGGGGGGAAATCTTTTTTTTTTTTTTCCCCCATGCTGTGCCACAAATAAATTGCAAGCAGAATGAGCAAGAGACTGATTCCACTTGAATTGTGGTTGAAGGGGGGCATTTCAACCTTCTGTCTCATGTAAATCCAATTTGATTTTTTGGAAGTGAGATGCTATTTACCTCATAAAAATCTGTACTAGCTTTCCTCATTGCAGTAGGTTTTGCTTATAATAATGCCTAACATACTGTATATTTTGCCACAGATTGATCTGCTGGGAACGGAGTGGAAACATACATTAGTGAGACAATGTAAAGATTTCACACTTCTGCTTCTGTAGTGCTTGTGTTTGAGATAAATGACAGACTCCAGGACACCAATTCTCCTCCTCATTTGCACTTTCTCTAGGCACCGAGGGAAAGATCTGGAAGCCTAAACATAGATATCTGATGCCATTTTAGATGCTTCAGGTACCTGAGACATCTGTCAGGGCTAGCAGGTRTGACAGATGACTTAATGCCTTCTTTAGCAGCAATTGAAAGCCATGGTGGGATGCCCTCAGGCATCTAAAATAGCACTAGATGTCTATGTTTAGGTATCTGCATTGCTCCTTAATGCTCTGTTGTAAAATGAAGTAAATCAGGTAAAGGTGATTTAAACAATTGTATAGGTATGKTTGTACGTGTTTAAGAAATTATTGGGGGTAATTTGGTGGTGGAAGTTAGTGATAAAAATCAGATTTAAGCTAAATTTCCTTTTGTATCAGTCTAAATTGCTTTAAAAATTGCTTGTAGTACAACCTCTGTGCAAATTTGCAATTGTATAACAAGTGAGGTGGGGGCTTTGTTTTTTAAATGATCAATGTTACAAAGCTCTAGATAATCACTCACATTAAACTTGGTGTATATTGAACTACTGAAGTTGCTGCTTGTAAACTAACTAGTGTCAAATTCACATCACTAGGTTCAGGGAGATTTCCAGCAGTTTGAATAGAAAATGACTGTTTCCATCTCGCTGGTGCTGTTGTGGAGATAAGACTGTAGTTTGTCCAGTGCAACATTATGATCAGGCAGAGCCTTTGACCAGGGGTATGCATGGCAGTGAGGCTGTATCACCAGTGGTGGTCTTGCTTTGCTGATAGAGTGCCTTCACGCACTCGGACTGGTACCTGTACGCTGCTGTGATCCTTCAGTTTTTATCGCAGACAAAAATGCAGGGACTGGGAGAACTGAGATTCAAGTTCTCTCTTGCAGCAGATGAGAAATAAGGAACCTGCCTGCCACCTCAAAGGCTGTGCCTTGGACATGCTGTTAGTTTAGAAGTAATGGCAGMATTTCTTATTTTGAGGCATTCAGAAGCCAGGTAATGTAGATATTTAAATAGATTCAATAAATTCTAAATAATGGTGTTCTGGAAGCGGTAGTTACCTGTTGAGCTCTATGATCAAAAAGAAATTTTGAGTGTTCCAGTATTATATTATATATTTACATTCTCCGTAGTCAATATATAGTTAAACAATAAGGCACAATAGGCATTAATCCATTTGAAATATACCCCTGATGTCAGAGGTATTGTTGGGAATGAGCTGAAGGGTGTGTTACTTTAACTACCTGAGTGGTACAGTAATCTTTCATTACCTGGGGCATCTCATTGGTATTATGAAATGGTAATTTAAATAAATAAATAAAATCCTCAAGGAGTTGCTCTTCAATCTTAGCAGAAGTTTGGCATCACTGGTAGCTAGTAAGGAAAATTRTATTTACGTGCTGCATTCTGAAGATGTTTGTTTCATTCATATCAAGTCTAGCGGTGCGTGACATGGTAATAGCTACCAGAACTATCAAAACTTCAAAGTATATACGCAACTGCAGTCAAGTAGTCCAAGTAACTTTTCCTATACATGCTATGCATAATTTATTTTAAGCAAAGGCAGAAAAATTTGTGCTTTAAAAACAGCTAGAGTGGTGAAAACCATAATGCAGTACAAGCCAATTTTTTTTAGAAGGATGGAAAACAAATTATAYGAACGATTTTTTTAATAGCGCTTGATGCTTTCCAGTATGGAACATCTAGTTAAACAGTACATTATTACAAAGTACAGGAGGAGCAAACAAAAGTAGGAGCAGACTTCTTGTTTCTTTTTTTTTTTGTCTAATATGCAATCACAGTTAGTACAAGATGTTTTTATTTTAAAATATGGAAGTGTATATATTCATAGGTTTTAACATCTGTTCTTTTCCAATTGTTTTCTTACCAGCTATTCTTAAATATTTCAGAGAAAACCCAAGGGCTTATTAAATTTTTAGTAAGAAAGCTTATTTTTTTCAGGGCACACAAGATGTTACCTCTAAAGAAATATTAGTGAATTACTTCTTTCCCTTGGCTGTAATGATTTTATAATTATGCTTTGCCATAAAGGAAATCTACACAGGTTCATTGTTTTTTCATCTTTTCTGGGTAAAAGCTAATCTTGCCCTGGAATGTGGACAGATGGGGATAACCATTGTAAGCATTAGTTATGATGACTTCTGTGCAAAAATTAGTTTTGTTTTTTATCTTGATTTTATTTTGGGGAGGGGAAAAAAAAATCCATACACATCCCACCATGTTTTGGTCGCTCTCTGTATAGTGATAAACTGGAGAACAATGACACAGAGTACTCTCATAGGCTGGAAGTGATGACTGCAAAATTGACATGGAAAAAGAATGCTGTATTATGAGATTTCATAATTAAAAAGCAGGCAAGAATGTATTCACTTGTTATACATTCATTTTCTTGTGGTGTAATATCTTGCCAGATATGGACTTGGGAAGGGCCTTTTCTGTTAGGACCACTGGGATCTTTTTCTTGTTATCTTTATTGTGGGGCATGATCTGTTTCCTAGAGCTGTTTGGAGTATTTCTTTTAAYTGGTTATTTGCACATGAATATAAAATACAGACAAAGCCTTTAGTTTCTTCCATATAGTGTTGTTTCTGACACTTTGGCTTTTAGTGCTAAAAATCTCATTTTTGTCTTAGGATTGAGTTATCTGTAAAGTATTTTGTGGTAGGCAAAGGAGGCTGGGGAAGGGGGTCCCCTTGTGGAACTGGCTTGGAAAGGTCTGTTACAAGCTGTGTGCGATCCTATGAATTCAGTTATTTCTCATCCTGCTTTTGTACTCTAGGGCTCCAGCATTTCAAAAACATGATTTAAAAAAATAAAAGCCAAGTAGCCTGCAATACTGTGACTCTCATAAGTGTGAAGAATGTGAGAGAGAAATTTTCACATTAAATCTAATGGCAAGCAGAAATGTATAAAAATTTGCAATATCTCATAATGAATGGCTAATCCAAAATAATTAAAATAGAATGAAATGTATTCCTTACCCATGTCAGTAAACAGCTGACTGAAGTATAAGGATTTATATATCATCCTTAAATTTATTTATTTAAGCTCAGCTAGACAGCCAATACTGTCTTGCTATTTATTTATTTAAATATCTAATCCTCTGAGTCCTACTAAGCTCTTGGCTGCAGGTTTCTCCTATAGCAAACTCCCCAAGGTAGTCATGCACTGTGCAAAAATACTGTCTTCCCTCAATTTTGCATTTTTGCTTTCCAATTTTGTTGTATCTCTTCTTTACTCTCTGAGAAATGTCTGACTTAGCTTCTCTGTACAATTTATTGTTCTGCATAGCTTTATTATATCGGGTCTTGTGTATTCATCTCTTATGGAAACTAGATATTCCTAATCTTTAAAGCCTTCTTCCATGCCTCTAATCATTTTCATTGCCCATCCCTGGACCTCCCCAATGTTTTCTAGTGTTGACTCGTGTAATTGCATTATTGTATTTTCAATGTTTATTCTATTTCTCTATGTAMTAATACTTTTTCCCTGCATGTTTGCAGTTCAGATTGAAGCTAATATGTAAGCAAGACTATGCAGGAGCTAGTTCTAGCAAAAGGCACTGAACCTCCTTTAAAAAATGGTTTTAAAAACCATCTGTAGCAAGCTCTGCTGCCTTTCAGATCTTCCTTGCTCCCTCTTCCTTCTGACTTCGGTCAGGACCCAAAAGCACTTACCTCCGGTGCAGGAGGAGGGAGCTGATTCTTGATTCCTGACTCCTAGACCCTGGGGGTGTCACTGGCAAGTCCACCCCAGTCCAGTGTGGCACCTGCAAGTAAACTGGTGTACTGCCTAGGAGCTGCCAAGAGGAATTTTCCTCGTCTGGCTTCTCTGCTTCCTCCTGCTCATAAACCCATTGTGAGCTACCTCAAGGACTCAGAAGTATGGAAAACTGGCACGTGCAAAAAAAAAAAATGGGTTTTTTTTCCCTGTTCATATCTCTGAACTGGCTTAACTGCAGAGCTCATGACAGGGGAGGGCTGAATAACGCTATTGATAACAGCTAGTTGTTAAAGCTTGCTTGTATTGTCCAGCTGCACCCAAAGAGCAGTCCATATTGTTCCTTCTGGAGTGCCTTGCCTTGTGTTTGAGCTTATTAATTTGCTATACTAGTTTGTGTTACAATTTACCGTGTCTTCTATAGAGGCAGGGCAATTCATTATGTCACTCTGCCTTCATCTCTTTTTGCCTTGGCAGCCACACTCTGGGATACTTAGGAAAGGAAAGACCTAGTAGCACGCTTATTGAGGGTCTGGATAGTAAACTGGAAAACTGGTCAGATCATTAAAACTGGTGATCATTAAAATCTGCATGCTTTCCCCCACTGACTCAATTCACTGGTGGGTTTTTTGAGTTTTGTTTTTCCTTCACTCTTTCCGGAACAAGAATGTAACATCAGTTGGTCCTGCTGCTTTGGTGTAGTTTAGACCTGTGAAATCCTCTCTGAGCTGCATAAGTAGCAGAATTAATGCTTGTGAAACTTAAAATACTTTGTCTTTCAGGATGAGAGAAACCAGATAAGTGGCAGAATTTTATTACAGACTCTACCCGAGACCTGATTAAAGCCACCCAAATCTGGCTGCAGAAACTTTTTGAAAGGGTAAGCAGTCAAATCAGTTTTATATGAATCTTAAAACCCACATTTCAGTAAATCAGAAGTGCTTTTTTGTAGCTGTTATGTGTGAAGTGAGTTCAAAATAATTACAAAAAAAGGCCACAGTAGCATATATACTGACACATGTGAAATTAATCCTTTAAACTGGTTGAGGGCTATTAAAATTGTTCTCCACTTTCCAAATCAGATATTTCTTTCAGGGAAAGAAAACATAAAGGGCTGAAATTTATTGAATGTAATTAGCCATAGCTTGCAGTGCTAGCTATTTGCTTTTCTTCAGCAAGCTCTAATTCATTTACCCCACACCTGATGATATTACAGATTCTTGAAGGAACTTAGGAGGAACTTGCATATTAAGTGCTTGAGTGGTGAGAGGTTTTGAAGCATTTAAAAAAGAGGAAATGTAAGAGGAGAAAGACATTCCTGAGGATTTTTACAAATATGTGAGTACGGGCATCCTACACAATCCATCCTGTAGTGTTCTGATGTTGTTTGAGTACAGAATGAATAACTTGGCACACTTCCCAAGAGACATGAGAGTTTGTAAGAAATAATTCTTCTTATGGCATGATGCTGCCCTTTCTAAAATTGATTTTTAAGATGCAAGATACTATACATTATTCCTGCTGTAAATGTAAAATTATTAACTGTTGGATCTTCATATTTTGACAGATGTATTGTTATTCAGCAGTTTCTTTATATTAAGTACGTGTGTAATTGTATACATAACAAGAAAAATCTGAATAATAATTGTGAATAATGTGCTAAAGGCTTTCTTTTGAGTTTGTCATGGCAATATTTATTGAAGTAGGGGACATACAAAAGCACTTGCAGCCTTTGAGTGTGAATYTTCCATATTGTGAGTAAGTCTGTCTGAACTGTGTTTTATTTTGTACATGTATGTATACATAGTACCAGTCTCGTGGAGGAAAGGATGAAGGTCTTACTTTTAAGCACAGAATAAACTCATACTTCTTCCATACGGCAAGAATGGATGTTAAGGGGGGAAAAAGGAGCCATATTTGGAGTAGGGGAATAAATATTCTATTCTTCTAACATAGTGCACAGAACTGACCTTTCTCATGACTGCTTGACTCACTGCAGAAATGGCTTATGTGGTCTACACGGCCTATGTAACGCTACACTCTGGTAACTGAGGGTGAAAATTCAATGATCAACAGGCAACACCGTGGACTGCTTAGAAATGTAATAATTTTTGCATGTGCAGGTCTTGAATTTTTTTTACCAGACTTCCATAGTACTTTTTGATCTGCTGAAGAACTAATAAAAAGAATTTAGATACTAGACTAAATTTGGAAATTGTAGTCATACACTTTGCATGCAATCAATAGGTGCCTTTCCACATTTCCTCTGTTGCTGAAAGCAAGTGTGCAGTATAACACAGTTCTAACGCCTCTGCTTAGAGATTACATTCAGTACAAGCTAGTAGGGAAGCACATTTATAGAGGAAGGGAGCCGAATACAGAGAGGTTATGGGTATATTATAAGGTCAGTGGTTATCTGTGCAAAGCACTGCATAGCATCTAGACTATTGCACACTTCATGTCCTCCTTTAGGAGGAAATTATACAGTAAACGTTTAGGTAATGCCTGAAGATGGCAGAGCAAAGACATTATTGACATAAGCAGATACAATCCCACTGACATGTCCATTGTGATCTGTAGTTTTGAGGCTTGGTATTAACTCTAAAAGAAGCTAACAAAGCCAGATGAGCAGAAAGCAGGACGGCACATGAAATTGATTTTTGACAAGTGAAAAACTGCTCATACTGGAAGAACTTCACGTACACATTGCTTCTTTCTCTTCACTCACATACAGCAATTCTCCACCATCAGCTTTCTTTCAGGTGATAAATCATTTTGAGGTCTCATCTACTTACTGACTTCTGGTGCATGTGGAATAAGGTAGCAGAATCTATCCCTGGTAAACCTAATTATATCTCTCTGCGACTGTGAGAAATCATCTCTTTGTCTCAGAAAAGATTGCCTGTGTCTAAGACAACCCTATGAAGCCACAGAAAACCTGGCAGGAGGAAGAAACAAGCTTGCATGCAGAAGCATAATGCTGCCATTTTAAGGAATTTGCCCATCCGCTTAAGAAGGGAAGGCAAGAGGCACTGGCAAGTCTCAATATTTGCATTTCCTCCTTGTTCTCACAGTAACTTGGAAACATGCAGATACTGTCAGAAATCTATGACCAATGTGTCCTATTCTAAGGAAATGTTCAGCAAATGTGAATTTCGGGAAACTTTAGGTCTTCATTGAAAAAACACTTCACATGCCATAAATCACTTTGATTGTATTTGCTAAATAAATTCTATGCTATAGAATATAAAAAATCAGAGTTGAGATCTTACCTTTAAGGAGAATGGCAAAACTGACTTCAGTTGGGTCATTATTCACACTGAATCTCTAGGGTGCTAGAAAGGGAGAAAAAATAGTTTCTAGGGGAAAAAAGGCAGTACTGAATTTGGAGCTGATGGTGATCCAGTCTTAGTGTTTTAACAATTGCTAGAGTTCTCTGATACATTTTCTTCTGTGTTTTCTAGAGACGACTTTTTCCTTTTTTGTTTGCCTTTGGCCCTGTCAGTGCATTGTAGTCTGATGGAATTGTGTAACTTGCGTGCTTGTTTATTGATTGAAATTAAAGCTGAGTTAAAACACAACTGCACAGATTAAAACAGAGTATCTTAAATTATTAGAATGAAAATTCTTTTTTTTTTTTTTTTTTTTAATCAAGAGGTAGCTTTATCTTATACCTCTCCCCTATTTGTCAGTTGTCCTCATGTTCCCACTGTCAGTCATCACATGCATGATCTTTGGTCTACTATTGCGGAAGCAAATTGTTCCATTCAAGGGACAAAACGAACTGGTTAATATTGTCAAAACATTTGTCAATTTTTCACATTAGGTGCAAATTAAAAGAAGTATTTTGCTAAGCAGAGCTACTAATAGGAACTATATTAATAATGAAAGATAATTTAACAGCATGACTGCGCAAGCAGAACAAGCCTTTGAAAAGGTCCAAACTTATGACTGTGACTGAATAAACCCATTAATTCCTTACACATTTCTGTTCTCATTCCAGGCAATCAAAATGAAGATATGCAGCTCTTTATTATAGGGAAGGAAGATGTGCTGTATTCAGATTATCACAGTACATACGTGGTTGCCTATAAAAGGTCACGCAGACTGGGAACACCATATTTTTAGATCAGAAAAAAGCATGTATTCTGCGGTGGATCTTTTGCTTGCAGAACTCCCCTTGCTGATCATGTTTCAAGTGCATCATGCTGAAAATATTTAACATTGGAGTAAATAATTAAAAATGAAGAAAAACATACCATCTTGTGCAATGGGGAAACAGAAGTAAAACTACTGAAGCATTACAGCTTTTGTTCTACTGTTGATCAAACTAGTCTTGCATGTTTTTAAATGTGCCAGTATAACATTGGAGGAGTCACTCGAATATATAAATACATACTTGAGAGTGCTGCTGTGATATGTTATGTCACTTTTTAAAAAAAAAGTCTTTGTAGAGAAGTTCTGTCATTAGGCAGTAGASCAGGAAGGATGGATCTTGCTTAAAAACAAAAGAACTGATGAATTGCTGGGGCTGGATTTGCAGTGAAAGAGTAGGGGTAGATAAAGGGACCTGTAACTGGTTCCCTAATCCTTTGTTGTCCATTTCTGACYTGCTTTAACTGAACCAAGGACCTAAATGACTTAAAACCTCTGCATAATTGGATCTGTGTTGCTATTCTCTATCCCAGCTATTCTCTCACAGTGTAACGAGGGGAAAAAGTCTAGTACAGCTCTTCCTTATTGCTGCTTATAGCATTTTACAAATGAATGGGAATTCTTCTCTTGAGCTCCCCTGCTGCACCAATACTGAAATATCTTGATAGAATAAGTTGCCTGAATACTTGGTAGACATGAATAAATTTGATATGATGGGGAAAGAAAATAGAGAACAAGAAGGATTATTTTAAGGGGAGAAATGAGGTATAGGGGAGCAAAGGAGACATAAGGAAAAGAATAAAAAGTTTATGGCTGAGGAAGAGAAGATAAAGTGATAATGGGAGGAGATACACTTTTTAAAGAGATATAGGAAGAATTCTACACTGAAACCTGTAAAGTGAAAGAAGGCAAGAAAACAGAGAAATTGAAAGAGGGTGTTCATTTCGGTCTCTTAAACTAATAACTTCTCAACCTCTTCCTTTAAAGCTTCCTTTTAATGTCAAGGAAACTAGAGAACACATTGAAAAGTCTTGCTGTGAAAGTGGCTGACAGCAATCAGGAAATTCAGAGTTAATGCTAACACTATCTCTACTAGCTATTGTACTGCTTTGTTACTGGGGTGGCTTGCACTTGTTGTCCTAATCTTTAATACAAGATGTATTGTGCTTCCTATCAGAAATAGGACACAGTATCCAAATTGGTACACCAATTACTTCTCCTATCATTCCCTGTTTAGACTTTGCTTCAGGTACTTTTAAATAAGAATTTCTGAAATCTTGAAATTAAACCTCTAGTTATTAGACATGATCCTTCAGACCTTGCATAGGGAGTAACTCCTTTTCATTCTGGGCTTGATAGGCACTTCCCTGCATATATAATAGAATGGCCCTGAATGAATTCATATAGGCTTTCACCTCAGGGAGAACAAGAAGGTTAGGTAGATGACTCTTGAGTATCATCCTTTGTCTATTGACATAATTTTTAAACTTTTCTTCCTCAGGCTGTGGCAATGTGTACTAAATAAATGATAAACATCATACCTAACAAAGCGCATAACCGTTTGAGCTAAAGAGGGTGCTTCCCAGGTAGTTGAGGGGTTTGTGTGTGTGAATTATTTATTTGGGGGGAGAGGGGTTGATGGTGTTATCCTGTTGCCAATTTTCTCAAACAACTGGCATTCAAGTACTCAGCAGTGGAGATGGATGGTATCTAGCCTATTTTAAAAAAAATTAAAAATCACTACAATTCACTATTACACTCTGTCTGAACCATCCAGCTAGTATCTTGAGCCAAAAATGGGAGAAACTGCTGTTTTTCCAAGTAGCTGTATTGCTAGTCCTTAAGTCCTGTCACAGCAATTTGTCCTGGCAAAACAGAAGATTGGTAATGGTAAAAGTGCCTGATTTCTTCTCTGATCAACAGATATACTAACTGATTAAATACTCAGTAAAACTCTTCCAAAGGCCAGTTTTATTGCTTAATTCCAATAAACAGAAAATAAATAGTCAGGGACATAACCACATATAGCAAACAACTTTAGTTAAAGAAATAAAGTGGCTTGATTCCAGCTTAAACTGTAAAGAGAGTATTATCTGTATGCAGAATGTGGGTGTCCTTATTTTTCTATGGATGCCAAAGCAATATAACTTGCTCACTTGCTGCTTTTAGAGTGAAAGAGAAGTTTCAGATAAAACAGTGATAACTGTGTTGTCCTCACTCTGAAGTGGATCCATTAAACTGTGAGAGAAAGCCTGTCAGGAGGGTCACTTGGCGAAAGGAAGCACATTGGCCAGTTCAGGCTTATGCTACTGGGAGAACCAGATATGAAGATGGAGCAGAAATGACTTGTGAGTCCAAGAGGATTGATTATTGCACGGACTATGCCTTCCATGTTTTATGTTTTCTGCTGTAAATATTTATTACTCTCATATTTTGTTTGTTGCTTCTAAACATAATGAGTTTTTGTAGCATAAGCAACATCCCTGCTCTGCTAGCCCAAAAGAGACAGTGAGTGTAAGGGAAGTGTCAGGAGAAACCCAGCATGCCTATGATGTGACACTTTGTCTAATACATTGCCATGTTATTCCTGCAGAAGTTTGCTAATTAGTCATTAAACTAAAGTTACCCCTACAATCTTGTCCAAAATGTCACATGAATAACATTCATTCAGAACCAACAGACAAAGATGATAACTTTTTTTCAAGCTGTCCACATAATGTTGCATTATTTTATGTGGTGCCTTTCAATCTCTGTGCATAGTACGTGCCCTTTTTAGCAAGTGGCATGAACTAGATTTCAAGTGGGGGAAACAGTCCTAGGACTTAAGTGCTAGAATGACAGACCCATGTGTAGCCAGGGTTGCTGTGTAACTACGTATACTTCAAGTGCTGATGTGGTTTACAGTCCTTACTAGATTGGGTGCAAGACTTGTATGGGGAAGTGACTGGGACAATAGCTGGGTCAAAAACTCTACCCTGGGTATGCTTMGGTTAGAAAGAGATGGCATGCATTTCACACTGTCTTCTGCTGTACCTTTAAAAAATGTTATTAAATTATTTTATTCGGTACTGTAAACAAGTACTGCTTTGAAGGAAGGGGGACATATGTACCAGCCTCGTGACCTTGCTGCAGAGAGACTCAGGCTGTGTAGAGATTCAGTAGCAGATGCATGGTGTCTACACTTAATGGAATTTTTCTCTGGTTTTAGTGCTATTTTTAACTGAATTAATAGCCAGTTAACTTGCTGCAAGCTACAAATGTTTGTCATCTGCCCTAGAGGACAGACGGTTGGAGAGTGCCTAGCGTAAACTTTAGAGAGATGTTAACTATTCTTAATTATTTGGCTGTTACTTAAAAACGTAAGACTCGCTAGACCACTGAGAACCAGCCGGCACCTCTATCTGACTGGGCGTGCAGGGGGCTCTTGTGGCTAGCCAGGAGGTTCTTCTCTCCACAGACTTGTGACCGAACCTCTTTCAGTGTTAACCGGCTCCGGTTTCAGGGCCATTGTCAAAGAGCACTGAACTTCCCCAGTCATCTCAACAAAGTCTTACATTTGGCACAGCTTTGTGTACTTTTTTTTTCTGTGAGAAATTACGTTTGAAGTTCCTGTCTCCCAGTGCGAAGTTCAGCTGTTCCCTCAACTGTGCCTTTACAGTGCTTGGCTGGGTGGCTACGTTTTATGGGTTGAGTATGGAATAAAAACTAGCTTCTGTTGTTCGTTGTTTTTTTAAAAACAAAAACAAAACACACCACCAAAAAAAAAAAAAAAACCCAAAACCACACAAACCATCCCCCTCAACTGTCATCAGTTGAGGTAATTTTTAATGGAGGTTCTGTACCATATAGCAGCAAGCAGTTATTGTGTGTATATCCATTTTTTGTTTTTCAAAAATGAATGCTGTAAAATGTTAAATAGCGCCGCGAAGAACCATAGACCTATTTGAGGAGTGGAGAAAATACCTGCAGTGAGAGATTTGATGAGCCAAGCCAGCGCACTTTATCAAAAGTTTATTAGGAGATAACTTGATTAAGATGTCTAAATTTGTTGTAGGCAGGAAAACAATACAGAGAAAGGGTACCTTAATTCAATGAAAAAGGACAAAAAATGTTCACAACTGAAAGAGGACTTTTTGTGGTTTTGTTTTGTTTTTTTTAAGTAGTGGATCTGATTAACTATTGAAACAAGATATTGACAGATGGCAGTGAATTTTGTAGGTTGTGATGATGTTGATTTGGAAGCATATGCTTGAGAAAGTTCGCAAACTTACTTTTAAAGTGTGTAGGCTACTGTCAATACTTTTTAATTCTTAGGGATGACCCTTTCCTCAAACTTGTAATTGAAAATACTGAAAGGATGTTATAATTAAAAAGAAAATCCTAGGCTTTGTACACTACCTAAGGATCACTTTGTCATGGCCTGGTAGATCACAGCAGAAGAGCCATTGCGTTACTCAAAATAAGACTTAGTTTAATTGGAAAGCAGCTATTTTGGTTATTAGACTCGTAATTGAATTAAATGAAGGTTAGGTTTAAATAGCTAGTGGTCTTTCTGACTTTGAACTCTTGTAAGATGAGTAGTAGTAGTACCTCTCTTAAATCAAAAAAGTCATGAGAACGTGAAAGTCCTAAAATCTAGGAAGATCTAAGTGGAATGACTATATAAACTATTTAATGTTCTCTTGGCCTTAGTTATCAAGCAATTGAGAAACATGTTGGTAGCAGCCAGGAACTCTTACAGTAGGACAGATGTGACTGAGAAATTGAAACAGATCATCCCGGGGCGAAGATGGAAAAATCAGCCACTATTGAGAAGAGATGGAAGTGATCAGGTTTATATGGGAAATGTTAATGTGAATGAAATTTTCTTTTTTTACAGTAATATTTTAAGGATGATTCCACAAAACTTGGAGGAGTAAGAAACATCATTCGTCTCTTCCTCGCAGTCTTTCATCAAGAGGAAGCAGGATATTAAGTCTTAAGTCCATCTGAGCACCTGTCAATCAATTAAAATTCACAGACAATCTACAGACAAAAGCATTCTGCTGACTCCATGTTGCTGAGTTTGCAATATAGTGATGCAGTTGGTGCAGTCAATTTTGGCAACTTGCTTGGGCAGACAGTAGCTTGCCAGTTTTCTGCTTTCTTGCCTGGCGCCTTTTAGCAGTATCTTATGGGTATGGCTATGTCAATATTCCCCCCATTTCATCTCCTGAAATAGCTGTTAGTTGCTGATATGCCCATTGTAAATCACTGGAGATGCAAATATTCCTGCCAGCCTTGCACACAGTGCCTTCTTGCACACAGTGTCTTTCATCCAATGGTGGTGCCATGCTGGACAAATGCTCCCTCGCCTGCCCTTCACTTCCAGGAAAGCTTTGGTCCAGCAATTCTGCTTATAAAAGGAAAACTTTGGTAGCTGAATTATTTTTATTTTAAGAGAGCCTCTCTGGTAATAGTATTTCTCTAGGAAAATTGAAACTGAAATTTTGTTTTCAAACCAAGTTCTTTCATTTTTGTTTGACCTATATTCAGGTGAGATACTGGCCTCTTCATTGGATTTGACCTAAGGGAAAAAGTTGAGGGTAGCTGTAACTCACATTTTAAGACAAGTTGGATCCTAAAAACTGCTTATGTGAATGATTGGCTGTTGTGGTAGCCAGGATCTTTATAGAGATTTTGAGATCTGCTATTGTGGAAAAACTGTGCCTTCAATGTGTAGTAACGTATGATGAAGTCAGTATTTCTCAGTGCTCTCTGTATGCTAAATGTGGTGTCTGGTAGATAGACATTAGGCCCTATGGTTTGCTCTTTTGGAGTTTCAGCATCACCTTCAGCGAGAGCAGGATTAGGTCCTTTGCGCATAATCATTTCACTATTTATCAAAAGGCTTGAGTAGTCATTCGGGCATCTGGCTTCAGCAAATGSTTATGGAATGAGAAGCTTGCAATGCATTTCCAATATTTCTTTCAAAGGCAGAGTCAATTTATCGTTAAGTGACGTGCTATGCTCTTTACACAATTACTTTTGGGCCTCAACCAACAGCCATTAAGTATGTGGAAAAGCTCCCATTGACTTTAATTAGGGCTGGCTTAGTTGCACACTGAAGAAGACTTAATTGCTGTCTGAAGCCAAGACATAACAGTGAGAGGTACTTTATAACTACCAGAGATAAACAGATACTATTAGAATGATTTTATTTGTATGTAAGTAGGAAGTACAATTGTCTGTATAATTCTTCTTACTATTTTTATTACCTGTTATTTACTAATAAACAAAATAAACTTGCATTTAAACTGTTGAGTAACTACACCATGGCTGTACTTTAGTATAACACGAGAGTGATGCTGTCATACTACCTGATTTTAATTTTTAGAGGTGGAACCCCAAGGCATTCTTTTCTTTTGTTTTTGACTGTCTTTGTATTAAATTTAAAAAACATAAAATATGTGTAGCTCCAGATACTTCTAAACAGGAACTTTTCATTACTTGTATTATTGCTTTTAATGACACTTTTTTTGTGTTAGAAATGTTAATGGCAATAATTTGCAGTGAAATGGAAGAGACTGGTAATTCAGAGGAGTTCTCCGAGTACTCTGAACTAGGTCTGGGAGATACCTTTTGGATACCATAAGGCCTTCCTCAATTAAATTTTGCGAGAAGGAGGAGACTTTTCCCACAGCATATGACAATTGAACAGACTGTGGGGTCTTATGCATGTTAAATTCCTGTTAACGTTAATCAGAATTACATGTGCATGTTCTGAAATTAATAAACTAGCTGATATTGCCTCAGATAGCTTTAGATTATTTCCACATTTTATACTCTTGCAGAAATGCCTCAAACCTCTACAAACAGCACCCGTTTCTCCAAAGTGTGCATCCACGTGGAATTGGATGCGACCAAGAAAGGAGAACTAAGTAGTGAATGCAAAGAATAGAGTAGCATGACGAAAGCAAAATGCAAGCAAAATGATTTTTGCTGCAGAATTATTAATGAAAAAGTTCAGAGAGGGCATAAATCTACTAGGAAGAGAAATTATGCAAAATGGGAGTCCAAGCCCAAATTTTTAGACTAGTGGATGAGAAACAGCATATACTAGATGTTGCATTAAACTTGTACGTGATTTGGTTTAGTAAGAGTTTTTGGTTGGTAATAATGGTTAGATTTTGTCATTTGAGTCAAGAGGAGGATAGATTTTTCCTTCTTGTTGGTTGAAAGGATCTGGAGCAGAGTAGTTTATTTGTGACTCATTGGGGCAGATACAGTAACCTCACCCCCAAGTGCAGAGGTAACTATTCAGAGACAAGATATGGAAGAAGAAAGAGATCCAAAGGTTGAACTGTAAGGTTCCTGTGAACAACATACTGAAAGAGAATTAGAGAGGTAGAGAGAGAATCGGGAGAAAACAGGGSCAAGGGAGGGAAAGATATTGAACAGTGTATGATCAGTGCTTTTGAGCCAGGTCTGAGGGTGAAACAGGAGGCTGGAATGTTGACCGTTACTAAGCTTTTTGCTAGGAATTGTGTTATACTTCCAGGAAGAGTTGGGTGTGTTAGAAGACAAAAGAGCAGGACAGATGTGACCTATTGGGGAAAATGATATGGGGATGGCAGTGAGATTGAGGAGGAAGAGTTACTGGAGCAAATGGGGGATAAAGTATGAAGAGTGATGAAGAACTTTTATCTTGTTGATAAGGAAGATGTGGAAAGCAACAAAGGATGACATAAGGAAAATCAGCTTCTATTTTGCAAATATTCTCTGAAGAAATCATTAGATGCACAGATTTCAAAAGAGGGAGAAAAGGTTTCAAAAGAGGGAGAAAAGGTTTCAAAAGAAAAAAGACAAAAATAGCAGAAAGAGACTAGGATTACAAGCATAGCATTCTGCCAGGGCAGAGAATTAGAGTATTTTAGCTAGGAAGATGTCAGAGCTGAAGGGCAAAAACATTTATAGAAAAAGATGTCAAATTGGTCAGTTCTTTCCTGCCAGGAATGCCCACAGCAACACATCATAGTAGAGAAAGCAGATGTTGTGGATGAACTGGGCCTGTAGGTTGGCAAACCAGGCTTTGCTTTTGTAGGGAAAGAAGAGAGAGTTGTGGTTAGGAGTACAGCCTGGAGAAAATCAGAAGTTCACAGAAATAGACTTGAAGAAAAAGAGGAAAGAGAATTTTTAGAGCAGAGGAGAAGTCAGCATTGTACATAAGCTGGAAGTCATTGCACAGATATGTATGAGAGAGGGGTGACTGGGAAACGTTTTGGATATTAAGAAAGACGACGTGATTTTGTCAGAGCACTTCCAATTTGGAGACATGTCGCATGTTAACACACACACCAAAAAAATGAAATGTACAATTGGAGCCACTTTTATGGGACCAAAAAAGTAGTTGTGTGTTATAGTGAAGGTATATTTATTTAGTATCTTTTGGCTACATAAAATTGCTTTTGGACTGTTTTTAGGATTCTTCGTAAAACAAAGACTTATTAAATTTACTTGGCAGCTGTGGGGTAAGGTAAAAATGAAATAAGCTGTGCTTGGTTAGTTTTTTGTTTGTTTGTTTCCTTTTAAACAGCCTTTGGCAGTTCTCCATCTTTTATTTTAAGCAGATTAAACTCAAAAAACAGTGATTACATTTAACATCTTTGGAAACTTTTGATCGTATTTGGCTATCATGAATTGTAGTGGGAAGTTTTCTGGAGTCCAGTTTGTGACCTAATTCAATATAGGTTTAGCAAATGAGGTCTGCTGTCTGGGTTAGATGTGGCTGCAGTGGTAATTAAGGCACTGAGAGGTGGCACAGTTTCTTTTGTACTGTGTGACGTGGAGAGTGTGCCATACTGAGGAGTGTTAATGAGAAGGGAACTGTACTGACTGAATTACTGCTGTTGAGCCTTGCAAACTAAAATAATAGAACTCTAAATAATAGTTAAGTTTTTTTTTAAATGTCACTCTACAGGGATTTTAAACATGAATGGCTGTATTGACAGGACAAACTTTTTTTTTTTTTACTGTGATATCTCAAAATGTTTTTATTCCACCTCAAGGGACTCTCTTAGAATTTCCCTTTTTCTTTCTTTGTCCCATTTCAAGTCATTGCAGACTCTTTTGCTAACTGCTTTGAGTAGAGAAAGACTATAAACCATGGTTTATGCACAGGGAACATGCCACTATTTTTTTATTTTGTTGGGGGGGGGGGGGNGGGGGGGGGATTATTTCCTTTCATTTGTGTCAGCAGTTCCTTAATTCTCTTCAGCTTTATGTGCTGACAGTAGTTTTGTGCTCTCTGTTCCTGAATGTGATACAGCAGTTCAGGTAAACTTTTCCATGCTGATGAATGTAGTTGCTGGTTTCTGCACCCATCTGTGGGGCAGCATCACCCTGAAAAGGGTGCAGGCAGCCTCTTCCCGCAGTACCTGCCTGAATGGTATATGCGTATTCCTGTTCATTCTCCTCTCTTTTCATGTCTAAAGACCACATCTTCTGTTTCCTTGTCACTTGCAATAACTTCTCGTATTATGAATTTGTTTGGACTACGCTTTATTTTTCTCCTTGAGACTGTTGTCCATTTGTCCTACTGTAGTATGTTAGATAAAATATTGTCTGGCTGTCAATTCCAGACATTGGTTTTCTAGAGTAATGACCAGATTAGTCACTCTAATATCTGAAAGTACTGTACAGCCACTGGAGGGTTTTATCCTGGACTGTTTTTTAGGACTAATTAGTCATTTCCACCCATTATTTTAATGAAGAAGTTAAGATTTAAAGAGCTTTTGTTCAACTGCTGTGACTGACAAAGCAGTTTTCTATATATATAGTATCCAAAATAATATGCTACCATTTCCAGCAGGTATAGTATTCAATAAATAAAAAGGTTCTTATGTTGACCTGCCATCCTTGATGTTAAAATTGGAAAAATAAAGCAAATACTGCCTTATAAATATGGACCAGTGTTTTCAGAGGAATAAAAGTAGTAGGCAAAGTATGCACTAAAGAGGAATTATCTGAAACAAGGTGCTTGATGGGTACTTCTCAATATTGCTACCTGTGTAAAAGTATCTTTTTCTGTAGAGTTTTGAATTCCTTATTGAATTTTGAATGTTGAAATATTTTCCATCCTCAGTAAACTTTATTCTAGGGCTACGATTTCTCTTTCTGGCAAACTTTGACTATTTCAGCATAGCTTAATTTTGGATACCTATGAGGTTCTCCTGAAAATTTCAACTTCAGTCTCTCATTTTATTGGAGTCTTAGCTCAAACCTCAGATAAGTTACACATTCTTCTGTTTCATTTGTCATCTTTACCTTCTGACTGAAAGCAAATATTTCATCTGTTTTTTGTTGTTTTGGGTTTTTTCCCCCATTGTATGAAAGACTCAGATTTTTGTACCAGATTTACCCTGTCCTGCCTGTGTTGATTGAAGGCTATATACTGCAGTAACTGACTGCTGTTCAGACCTGACTGCTGTCAACTTGTTAAGTGAATGCTTTCTTTAAATACAAAGCAACCTAGTGACTTCTTTGATGTTGAAAAGTGAAACTCTTGGCAAAGTGCTTTACGTGAAGAGGTCATTGTTAAGCTGGAACTAAGCTAATGCTTTGTGATCACAAATGTGATGTATGGGGTTACTGGTTTTCTTCGGGTTGTTCCCGAGCCGCTTTCCAAATGCACTAAGGGCAGGCTCGGCATTACTGTTTGCTGCTTCAATGCAAATGCTCATCTTGCATTGGTGAAGTCAAATAGGATCAGTAGTTAGAATTATTGGGAGAATGCAGCAAATCAGATTTCTAGTTTACTGTGGATTTCATTCSAATTAAATCTAAATATTCTTGCCTCTTTTCTTATCTGCCTTAGCAGTTCGATTGTCTTTCAGCTGCCTTTAAAAGTATTCTGTGCTTTCCTTTTTGCCCATCGGGTCTGCCCATTTTACTTTGCTGTTAACTTTATTATTATTTTCAAGCCCTCTTTTGAAAAGTTTCTGTTATTGCTTTAGATTGTTTTACTCGTAGGTGTATTTTTATGTTGCACTTTTTAAGGGGAATCTATTTGTCTTCAAATAGAAATACAGCCTCTGATTTGTTTACGAAAAAGAGGAAAATACACTGAACACTTGAGATGTACTTACCAGTGGTCAGTTATAAGGCGATTTTTGTCAAAGTTGATTTGGTCTGTGCTTAAAAATAATAGTTTGTGTGTTGCTTTTGTATTAGAAATTCTAAAACATGAGACTTGGGCAAATTGAAAAGCTGCCTGCAAGAAGAAACTAGGTAAAATTGAAGCTAACAAAAAGACTTCTGCATTGCTACAACATTTACAGAAAATTGCATTGAGTCTGTTACATTCTATTCATTATGGCCTGAACCTTTAAATATTGGTGCCTATAAGTAACTGTTTATTTGAGTAAGGGTTCCCATTTGTGTGTATATTGGCAAGAAAAGATTCCTGGATATTACAAAAGCTTTACAGAATTGTGGTGCAGATCTTGTTACCTTTATCTAAAACTTTTAGTTCTCTGTTCATTAAAATATAACGTAGTATGTGGCCTAGCTTAACATGTGCTAATTGTTTTGGATTCTTGCATTCTTAAGGGTTAATCTTTTCCAGATATGAGCGAGCATCCCTCACCCTGGAAAAGATGTGTCACAGGACAAGTTCAAAACTTTGTAACTCGATTTTCTATACTCTTGGCTATTTTGTTCAGATGCTTAAAACGCAACGGGCAAATATAAAGGCAGGCTCACTGAATAATGGCTTCCAGCTCCTGAAGGAAATAATTCTGAAAACTATCTAACTAAAACAAGAATGGGATTTTAGGACTGAGTGAACACTTCAGACAGACAGCATATAATTCAGAAAGGGTACCTGTGAGGAAGGAACAGATGTCACGAAAGAGAGGTGAAAAAAAACCTCAAGGAGTGGTGGGAGTGTGCCACTGAGGAGCTGGGAGAGTGATGAAGTACTTGATTATACCAAAACATTTGAAGACAGAGCTGTAGTATACCTTAGTAGCTTAATGTCTTTATATGTATGCAGCCTTCATACTAAGTATTATGTATGACCTATTAAAAGTGAGAGAGCTTATAGAATGCCCAGCGGAAATCCATCTAGAAATTCAGGCAGTGAAGAAACAATCATCTGGAAATTGCCTGATCTAAGGGAGATTAAAAAAAATGTTTTTTCAAAGGAATCAGGATTTGTTTTTCTCTCTACRTAGGCCCATTATGCAGGAAAAGAGGTGAACCTTAGTTCCAATAAAGAGTAATAGTCAAGAAGGCTCACGTTGGGCTCCTTCTCCTCACCCATTTATCAGCTGGCTGTAACCAACTGAGCAATGAGTACACAACCAACAAAAACTGTTATCGGCCTAGCACTGTGAATGGTCGGAAAGACTGACACATTTATTTAAAAATGGAGAAAAGCACTGTCCTTGCAAGCATGCCAGTCACTTCTGGTCTTTAGAGTTCAAAAGGATGAAATTAACTCATGGCAGTATTGATAGTTGGCTCACATGGTAGTTTAAATGCAAAAGTCTGAAAATTGTGTTAACTGTATCAGTCAGTACACTTATGCCAATGTAGTAAAAGGAGGTTTACACTGAAGAAGGAATGTGTGCAAATAGCAGATTTCTGTTCAACAAGTCTCCCCTCCTATAGATGTATTTTTTCACTCCTCTGCTTTGGAGGGATAGGCAGAGGGAGACTGTTACGTACGGCTGTCATTTTRCCAGATGATTCTGGGCATGTAAAATAGGCTAATACCTGTCTCTCTTCTGTGTGCCTCAGAGTAGTTGTTGGTAGCTGCTTTGCTTTTCCAGGATCACCTGTAAAGCCCTTTCTTCTCAGTTCATGCTTTTAGTGACATTGAAGACAACGGGGGTTTAATTGTGTCATTTGGGGATGAAGCAGCAGCTCAGAGTAACCGAGGGCCCCGTGGGTCTGAAAAATCTGGTATTGTTGAGACTGGAAGAAACTAAATTGACYTCCCTGGTTTAGTTTCATTTGGAGACCTAGCAATTAGTGGATGGGGGAAGGAGGTTGGGGAGCAGTTAGGGGCAGGGAGAGATCACCTTGTTAGCTGGTTATATCTGAACATTTTTGAGGGACAGTAGGTATGGAACCATATGTGGCTGTTCTTAAGTATTTTTCTACATGGAACAATACTTCAATGGTATTCACCATTGAAATTACTGTCTGGATGCGTAAACCTGGATTTCTACAGAGGTTCTCTCTGTTTTGTACCACATGTAGAATTTGTTTTATTTTTATTATATAAACGGTAATAAACTAAACTAGAAGTAACGGCAAAAATGGACGGTAGGGAATACAATACAGTAGCAGTATGGAAAGCTAACATTACTACTGGTGTTTACCTTCCTGAGCTTTTGATGCTTTGAATGTGCAGCTTTATCATTGCATTAACATAGTTTTCTTGCCTGACTCTAAAAAGAGTAGGAAAAAGTTGCCTATGCATATTAATGTAAATTAAGATAAATATTAAATGTTCCCCACTGAAATAGTAGCTGAAGTATAGCATGTTCTACGGAACTCCAGCCATACTTTTCCACGGAAACTATCAGTTTATATTGGGGGCCGGGGGGGTGGTGGTGGCAGCGGCGTCTGTTTAAAAATGGTGTCTTTTTTTTTTGCACACAATTTATGTAGGTAACTGAAATACGATGAACTTAAAAAACATGTATGTAAACACACCAAACAGTGTTGTATTCCTTTTCCCCTCACAACACTCCAAGCAGGTCAAAATTAATTTTGCTTGTGTATCTCAAACCCATGTCAGTGGATTTTGGATGCTTAAAGTATGCAGGGTCAAATCCCCATTTCAGTATACAGCTAAATACAAAAATATCAGTTATAATATTAACAGCCCTGACAATAGTGGGTGCAAAAACATGACAGAACACAATTTTTCCTAAAGTCTTTTTGATTATATTCTAATTCTTTTAAATCCTGTGACTTCATTGCAGGTTACTAATATATTGAAAATGATGGTCAGCATCTGTCTTGTCTCTTTTACTGCTAATCAAGTTTGATTTGCAATAGTTTAMATTATAAATTAGATATTATAAAGAAAAACTTTTGTCAGATCTGAATAGGGTCTTCCACTTCCTGGAAGTGTTTTATGAACAGAAAATTAAATGTGCATAGGCTTTTGGCTATACATTGAGACCGAGAGGGATCCCAAGAAAACTTTGTGCTTTTTATAGCATAGAAAGCCTAGTAGCTACATAGCCACATAATACATAAGTGTAATTCATTGAAACTTGAGTAGGTGAATAGAAAATAATCTGAGAGAAAAATGTTAATTGAAAAACAATTTATGTGTCCCTATATAATTTACAGCAAGATACGAAATCCAGAGCTGCATGCAATATTTTAATGAGTGTGTTCTTTTAGAACAGAATAATATATCGCTGTGGTAGTATTTTATCAAAATGCAAGACTTATGAGAGGAAATAATCCCTTTTGTTTAACAGATGAGTAAATGGTGCAGTAAATACCTACACAAACTATTATCAGGTGTAACTTATAAACCTGTGGCAGACAATTATCCTTACAGGTTTTTTTTAGCACCTTCCTTTTTCTAGTAACACACATGAACCTAGTAAATTATAAAGAAGTTGAAGTTCTTTTAGAGGAAGGGGGAGGAAGCTAAAAATACCAAAATGCGTTTTATTTTTTGTCCCCAAGTAGTAATGAGAAATCTAATAAATAGTAAGAAACGGGAGACACTGTAGTCATGTAATCAAGCTTCACAAGTCATGAGTAATCATCTCAAACACATTGATAGAAACCTTTATTCTTCCAAGTTCTCCAAGATATCTCAGTCTACACAATTTTTAAAGTGATTTTTAACATGTTAGGGCACTGCTGACTGTCATACTGCATGTCTGTGCAAGGTCAGAAGGGGATGGGGGACACTCTCCCCTGTAGACTTGTGGCAGTTACTTAATCAAAGCTACTCTAGCCAACAGAAGTAAGCTTGACACGGGTGAGACATGACCAACGAGGAGTCCTGCACAACAGGAGCTCCCTTACAAGGTGGCATAACCCTTTCAGAGCTGCCTGTAATCCACAGGGGAGACTAGGTGATGTCCTACCTATCCAAATGCTCTGTGGTGTCAGCGTAACGGGTGCCCAGGCTGGGATCTGGGTGGGGGGCTGTGTGTGGTGTCAAGATCCTAACGTTCCAGACCAACTCTGTTATGTGTAACCATAGAAGTAAAATTTGGCCGTGGTTGGAAACTTGTACTAGTTCCTGCCCTCATTTTTGTACAGAGAGATTCACTGCAATGTATCCTACATTAAGATTTCCAGCTAAGTAACATTCATAAATACATTGGAATTGGTTCAGGGGCAGAATTGGTTGAGCAGTCAACAGTGAAAGGAGAGCCCTGTGCCTTGAACCATGAGGGATAAAACTAATGAAAGCGGTCCCTCGGGTCCCCAGCATATGAACGGAATTACAGAAGTCACAAAACAATATTTTTCAACGTAATTATTTTATTTACTTCTAGAGCACAGATTTCGAGGCAGAGCTGAATTTAGACAAAATTATTTTTATTTCCGTGAAAGCAGAGCTGTATTTTAATTTCCAAGAAAGGCAGCTATATACTGGTATTGTGGAAACTTAAAGGCTACTTTTATAAAACTAACTACCACTAACACATGAGTATGTAACCTTTGAAGGCTGCATTTACTCAAATTAAAGAACAAATGATGCACATCCAGATTTTTGTGCAGTGCAGTTTTGATTGCTTTGGGATATTTATCTTTGGCAATAAGAGTAAAGTTGATCAGCACAGCCAAGAAACAACAGGTTTTTCAGTTTTATCAGCAGGAGAGCTTTGTAATGGGCAACAACTTTAAAAATTATCTCAGCAGGTGGGATTAATCTGGGGAAATGAAACTAGTTAAACTGAGATTTAATGAGGTTCAGGTAAATCAAAGACAGGAAATTATTTTATTCTTTCAGATTATGTAGCAGTTTTGTTCTTGTAATATAGAACTGGAAAGAAACATGACTCCTCATCTGAATAACCTTGTATTGTCTAAAAAGGTCTGCTTTTATATTGTGACGTATTAGTTAACAAAAGCAATCATGCAAAAAATAGAGTACATTAATGCTAGCCAGATAACTTCTTATTGTGTACAGCTGTACAGGAAACAAATACAAAGTTAATGTTTAAATTTATCAGATATTTTCCATTAACTCTCTGTTTAACAAATGATCAGCTATTGTATGTAATATCCAATCTCCAGAAGTCTTAATGATCATGGATGTGCACAGTAAGAGATAAGCATAAAATTAGCACTGATGCAGCTATTGAATCTCGAAAGATTCTGATATCCTGGTACATAAATTGGGCTGCAGAATATATCTGAGCTTTGTCAAAACCCCCAGGCTAGCTGAGTTCAAGCACACTTATGTTCTCCTGGGGTGTAGTCCCCATATTCCTACCCCCTGTTTATTACTTTATGCTAATCTTCAAATTCAACAGAATACTTTATAAAGCTGTAGGGGACATGCTCCCAGCTGATGCATCTTTTAGGATCAAACCTCAAAAAGGATGCAAGTTGCTGAGTGAGTCCTGGGCAGGGGGTACTAAGTGTTTTGATATCCATATTTGCTTTTTCAGCACAATGCTCAGGGGAGGGACGGTAGTTGGGGGGTGTCCTTGGTTTTTTTTGTTTGTTTGTTTTGTCTTTTAAACTTTCTGAAGTTTGCACTTCTTGCAAAGGTATGCGACAGTCACATTGTATATCATGTCAGGATACTTACTGTAAATTAACCTTTTTAATATAAGAAGCAAATTAACTATTTTGTGATAATGTCCTGTTTCCAGTGATTTCCCTCAACCCTCCTCTTGTCAGAGGGTCACACTGAATTGCAGCTCTTTTCCCTATTTCCTCACTCTACTGAATGCTTCAATTTTTAAGATATCTAACAGGACTCTCAGGGAGCCAAGCACATTTTTAAAAGAATCTGTTAGCCCTGTAGGGAATATTGTCACCAAAATGAAATATTTCCAAGACGAAGCAAACTCTGTTTAAATAGTCTGAAATTAATTCTGAATCTTTTCAGCACCAGAGTTTGGGATGATGTGTTTTCTTTCATATTCCTCCCCCACCTCTTCAAACTGGCTCGTTTGTCCCTACTGCATACAACTTCCTGCTACTTGCAAAGCAGTAATTATCCTAATTACGCTTCAGCATTTAAAGCCATCTTCTGGAAGATGATTTACAAGAATTACATAAAAGAGATCTATATACAATGACACGCTTGCTTGTTTGGCCTGAAGCGTTTTATGTTTTCCAGCTTAATCGGAATTCTTATGATGAGTAGAGAAGTTCTAATGAGTTTCTGCATGAGTCTGTGCCTGAAGATGCATTCAGAATTGTACTTGGCTAGTTTTTTCTCTATGAACAGCTGAGGTGGTAAAGCAATCCTTTATTACTCTGACTTGCTATAAGGTGTTTATTGTGATCACAGGAGATCACAGTTGCCACCAGTGTGTGCAACAGTTTCCACTAGTTGAAAAGTCAAAAATGAGGAAATACTGAGTGGAAGCTAAAAATAGTATCGAGAACAACAGGCAGATCGATATACTGGTGTGAACCAACACATGATTCTTTCTTCCGAGAGGAGAACTCAAAGAAAATATGAAAATGAGATAATCTACAAAAAGCACTGAAGGATTTCTACCTCTGCTTTTTGATACCTCGCAGGTGAAGCTTGGGACATAGATTCAGACCTCTGGGTGGTGGGAGGGGAAACATTGTGTGATTTTTTGATAAAGACACTATGGCAGCATTTGGTTCTTCTTTCTATCTGTTTATCAGATACAGTTATCAGAATGGCTGAAAATGAGTGGTGGGGCAAGATATGGCAGTAATTTGATTAATGCCCATTTGGAGTTTTGTAGTCATACCCAAGATTATTGTCAACTTTGTTCTTCATGTGTATCTTGGAAAGTTGGCCATTGACACAGAGACAAGGTGCATAGTAAACTGCTATTCCAAGATAACATAGTAATGAGAGTCATGATTCAGTGAGCTTGAATCAATCCTGAAAAGCCCACAGGAACATGACAAGATGCCTGATGATTTAAATTAGAAGCCCATTTCAAAACACTCCAGTCATAGATAGAATGCTTTCAATGCAAAATGTTTTCTGAGTAATTTTCTAAACTCCCAAACTATAATTCTTATCATATTTCTGAGGTACAGTGCTTACTATGGTGCAGTACTAAAGAAAAGGACAATATTTAAAAGCGGATTACTCTTCATTCTTCAGAAGTCTCATATGAAAATTTAGAATGCATCCCGATGCCATTTTACTTATTACATCTCTATATACACTACTAAGAGCATGAAGCATTAACATACAGTAGGTTAATATACATTTAAAACTGATTATAGAATCATGCAGGAGCTTTGCTTCTCATAACTTTTGCCTCTGCCTCTAAAATAGTCATGGGAAAGTGGTTCAGTACAGAAAATTTGGTGGTTTCTCGTGGTAAGACTGTTATAACAGAAGTGGTTGTAATGAAGAGGAAAGTAATTGAATCGCCTACCATAACATATTCTACTTTCAAAATGTTGAGGTTATGATGATATGCAATCTACTTCTATAAAACAGTTAAGTATTTTCTTTAGATGAAACAGGATATGCCAAGCTGTTCTATTAAGTGAAATGCCCTCCTCAAAGGCCTTACTATGTGTTACTACTAGAACTCGGGGATGACTCATTAAAAAAAAAAAAAAAAAAAAAAGAAGATTGGCTGATGCTTTCTTAAAATATAACTTACTTTCAAGCATTATAATGCCTCAGTTTTTTTCTCATTGCCTTTAATAGTGAAAAGGGCATTGCGTCTAGTTTTTCACATGATGCTTATCATCAACTATTAAACCTTTCTTACAGGGCAGATTTTTGAACGGGCATTTTAAGTGAATTTATAGAACTACAAAAATACTTCAGCTGCTGACTAAGCAACTGAAAACTTTCACCTACATTTCAGTATTGGTTCAAATCCCATTCTTTCTGACTGTGACCTTAAGTTACTGGATGGGGACACTTCAGAAACCCTTACATGGTGAAGTTGTGGTCTTGACTGAATTTCTGAYAGCTAGATATCCCCACACCAGGCAAGAATGATACTGCTAATTCTCTAATCATATTAATGCCTCTTAATAAAGAAAAGTCTGCAAAGTAATTGAGATGTAAGTGAGCATACAGATTTCACAGATATGGATTTCATATGGACAGACATCTCATGTTTTGAGAGGCAAAATGTAAAAGGAGGACTTCTGTGTATAGGAAGACTTATGAACACTAAATTGGTTTGGGAAAGGATTAGGTCCTCTGATTAGTGTGCAATATTTTTCAAGTCGAATATAACCTCAGAAACTTAGCAATCAAATTGCTTRCTCTTTAGCTTGCTTTGATGTTCATGCATATTATTTGCCTACGATGGGTCAAAGTGTCTTGTACTGTGGAAAAAAATAGGCAAAAAGTAATGAATTTTCAGATTATGCATTTATTTAGGAAAATTAAGACTGAAAAAGATTGCATGGCTTAAAGCTTAGCTAGTGGTCAGCATAATGGAAGGTGAAATGTGATATTGACTAATGCAAAGTAATGCACATTAAAATAATTGCAACTGCTCATAGAGATTACAGGCAGGTAATTAACTGTAATCACTCAGGAAAAAGGCCTAGGTATCTGTGGAAAGGTTAAATAGATATCCCTTTGAAGTAGAACATGGCAGTCAGGAAAATTCATAAAGTTGGATAAGCCTAGAGAATGGGATTTTAGAAAATAAATTGGAAAATCTTGTAATTCTGTATTTGGAATCGATTGTTTACTACAGTTTTAAATGTTGTATTAGGTTCTGATCAGCCATTCTAAAAATGATACTGCAGAGAAGATAAGGACTGGTGGATTGGTATTCACTGCTGTAGGATATCATTCTAGCAAAAAGCTCAGCAGGATTCAAGAAAGGATTAGATATTTCCTTTTAAAATGAGAACACCGTGTTTACAAAAAATAGGATAGAAACATTCGTAAGAAATATACCCTAAAGCTGAAAGACTGAGAAGTCAGCCACTGACTGGAGGTAAATAGAAAGCAATTTCTCTTAGGACAGTTTCTCTGTTGTAGGATTTCTCTTGCATTTACTGGAGCTACTCTAGGAAGTAGCATTGTGGACAAAATATTAGTGTTGTTTAGCATAGCAAAGGTTGTGTGTAACTCTCTCCCTCCAGTGTATGAAAGATGTACATCTGTGACAGTATTCATTGTGATGAAAAATACTTTATCTTGACTGCAGATATTATATGTTTACATTTAAAAACCAGACAAATTCAAGCTTGCATTCTTCATTGTAGGGATTATCAGCACAATCAAAGGAACTCACAAAGGAGCTCACGTTTCCCAGTGGGTTTTGAGGCCTCTTGCTGAGGGTTTCCGTGGTACTAGCACTATAGTTGGACATAAATTTTAGCAAAGAAAATTCAACAAAAAATAGTGTCAACATGAAATCATACAGCCTAGATTCTAGTAAGTTTGTTTTTTTTTTTTTTTTAAATTACACCTTTCATTTCTGTAAAGTTTTCTAGAAAATCTTTCCCCTTGTTTCTGTGCTTTACCACCAATTTTATTTTTTTGTTAGATTTATTTTGATTTTTTTATATTTATAAAATGTGTATTTTTTAAATTTAGGCAGCAGCAAAACTTGAGAGAAACAAATGTTGTATTGATACTTTTTCTACTTGGAACTTTTAGAAATATTTATGCATTTAATTATTCTTGTTGAACAAACTATCAAGAGAGAAAGTTTTAACACTTCTTTATTGTCCTGTGTTTTCCCCACAATCTAACCCCTCATTTTTGAAAAAGACATTTAGTGAGTGTGAGCTTGTTTAGTGATGCCTGGTTCATCTGTCTGGAAATAATGTCAGACCAGAGCATTACACTTTGTACCCCAGGTCTGTCTTTGTCACCATGCCAGGGCAGTTCAAAACCACAAGATTTGTTTGAGCTACAAGTTCCATTGGCATAAAGAGTCCTCAGCCCTTCCCTGAACGTGCCAACCTCCATGCATAGAGGCCAGACTCGAGGAGAGGTGGGAAAGCACAGATGTGGCTATTCCTACGTGCTCTACAGTCCCCACTGGAACTTGATGTATTCAAACAACTTCAGGGTTGAGACCCGGGCCAAAAAAGCGGCTTGCTTGCCTTTTGTTTCCACCCCAGCCCCCTTTCACCCAGCGCGTTTGGCCTAGAAGGTTCCTGCTGTAAAACAGTGAGCTTGTATTTCCCTAACTAGTGTTTTCCTTCCCTTTTACAAAATCTTTAGCTGCATATGGCACCAGAAGGTAGGAAAAAGTGGCATCAGTGAACAGACTATTTCTGCTTGAGACTGTGTGAACTCATTAATAACTGGGTCTTAAAGAAGAAAGTGGAGATACTTTATTTGCTTACACTTTCTGTTTTCTTCCTGTGACAAACTACCTGTATCAAAGTAGAGATTTTATCACTTAGCATTGCATATGGAGGGAGGGTGACTGCTTAAACGATCTTTTATAGTGTTTTTGTTTATCGTATTCATTCCTATTCAGTGAAACCCCTTTTTTGCTGAATTAGCTTTCCTGGAAACGATAAGCAATACTTCCTGTCAATCAATTGGCAGGAGGTGTTATTTCCAAGAGTGCTGATTAAGCAACACATGGAACCAGAGCCTGCAGGAATCACTTAGAAAAAAAATTCAGTAAGAACATTTTATGAAAAGTCTTTTGGTGGGTTTGAGTTTTTAAATGAAACATGAGGGCAGGACACAAAGGATGGCAACGCTTGAAAGCATAGAAGAAATAAGATAGGAATGGAGAGAGGTGATTTAATTTTTCTCTCCAATTTACTCTTACCTTGTGCAAGTCCTTTTGTCTCAAAAGTTGAAATTTCCCGTTTCCCCCAGAAAGCTGTTGCGAATTCAATTGTTGCTTTTTCTTTTAACAATACTGTCATCTTTCTGGAAGTCTGTCAGCATCCTGATAACATCACAGCTTGACACCCTACCAGAAATCAATGATGCAGAGTTTTTGTAACTTATTTTATTACATGCAAATACACAAGCTGTGGAAAAAGAGGCAGCTGCAAACACTACACAGGCACTCCTGTCTTCCAGAAATCTCAGTTCCCAACATCCAGTTCCCAGGAATTGCTTCCAAATATAGAGAATAACACTGAGAATAACTCTTCTATCTGCCACCAATTTTACATTAATAATA
>JAYKAV010000056.1:2017380-2076543 GCA_035582835.1 Phoebastria nigripes | reverse complement strand
CCCCACCCAACCAAAAAACAACCAAACAAAACCAGCCATTTGTCTTCGTAGGAACTAAAAACTTGCTCGCACTGTGGAAGAACTCATAGATCTCTGTATAATAGTACTTTTTTAATTCCTTAAGACTGAGATTATGCTCAATGTGATATTAAATAAGGACAGCTGTTTGGAGCCCTGCTAGGAAATGGCATCTAAATTATTCACTATTGTAGCCATGCTTATCTTCTTTCAAAGAGACAGGTAAGATCCTGATCTTACAAATTGCTTACTGCTTTGTGCCAACTACCTTTACCTCCCTACCTTTAAAAACACATCCACGTGTTTTCGTGTTGACCTCAAATTACACTCCTCAGACATACACCCACATAAAGCATTTTATCACTCATATTCTGGCTTCATGCCATAGCTTCCTAAATAGTTTGAAGTGCTGCTCAATGTTGGCACTGGTCTGTAATCAAGAAAGCACTTGAAGGAAGCACAAACCAAGAATTCCCAGGGCGGGAGGGGAGATCATGGCTGTGCCAGGAGCAGGGACAGGGCTCTCAGTGTGGCAAATTCAGGTTGGTGTTGAAAGCTCTCAGGGGAAGGCAAGATAAACGGAGATATCAGAATTTGCAGCAGGCAAAGGCCATTGAACATGGCAACCAAGAAAAAGCCTCTTCCACCATTTCTCTATTCTCAGCAAGTAGAGGGTTTTGATTTCATGAGCTGGGCAGCTGAAGCTGATGAGGCTCTAATTTCTTTTGTGTGAGTAGGCTAAGAACTTGTCATAATCTATACCACCTTTGTATTTCTTTAGCAGTTTAATGGAGTGCGATAGGACATAAGACTTGCCAGGGTAGGGATGGAAATAGGAACTGTTTTCTCTTTAGCGTCATGCTGAAGTGGCTTATTGTAGAAGTAAAAATGTTGGGCTCTTTGGGGCTTGTGAAATTTAAGTGTGGTGAGGGCTCTTCTGAAGCTGAAGAGTTCAGAATTCAGATTCAAAACCAGATTTCTGAAGGTTTTATTTGGACATGGAAGGCTTCCGCTAAGTAGAGCCTTCAATAGCCAGGAGGGTCACTTCTGTGGAACTGTAAGTTCAGCATACCTGTAGCTGAACTGCGGAGGGGCTTGATACCTGCTGCGTTGAGAAGCACAGGGTTTTAGAACACTGATTTGTGAAGCATTGTGTAACAGAGCTCCAGACAATGCAAATCCACAGGCCACAACCCCACCTGCTATTCACTCAAGGTGTAACTAATATGAGTTTGGAAAATCAGCAGTGTATTAGACTTCAAAATGAGGTTGATATGGAGTATTGCCTGTCTACAAAATCAGAGGAAACAAGAAGCATCTTCTGCTGAATAAACATCTGAGGCTGTCATTTTCTGCCCTTCTTACAAAGCTAATTCCAGGTTTAAATTTGCAATATCAAATAAGTTGCAATTGCCAGAAGGTCCAGGCTGTTAAAAAAGTATTCAATAAAATCCTGTAAAATTATTAGAGTGAACAGGAATTTTTTGTAAACAGATTATATGTAATGACTATGTTATTTACCCTTGCACAGGGAGACTTACTCTTCATAGATCAATCATTTCTTTTTGTTTCCTTGGGGGAGAAGAAGAATGGGTGTTTGTTTTTTTGTGGAAAAATCAGAACYGTTTCTCACTCCTTGGGTAAAGAAGAGCTGATGCCAGATTCGTGACCGGTTTGGCCTTGAATGGATAAGGACCCTTGGCTTTTTATTGGGAACAGAGGGAGCCCAGAACTAGCCTCCAAACCAGGTCCTGATACTGAATGATAGATGATTCTGTCTGAAGTGCCTGCAGCTTCTCCTATGCTTTCCCTGCAGCAACAGAGAGAACATTAATTTTCTGTAAGTGTATTGCTGCAAATATGACTTTAATATAATTCTCAGATGTTTGAGTAAAACCCTAATGTCTTCCAGTAATTCTCTTCTATAATCCTGTGTCACTGATGATTGTAGACAGTGACAAATGCCAGACTGTGTGTGATCGCTGTTTTCTTTGCCTCCTGCCTCCAGTTACCTTACTGGTTTAGATAATGCAATATTCCTTGTTAGGCTGTTCTAAGTTTATTATCCTTCATATAAAAGCAGTACAGGCACTTGATGGATAGGCATATCCAACAGTAGATGTAGAGAGCTGCTAACCACCAGGGAAGGGTGGACATGAAGCTGGAGGCAGTGACCACTGCAGCTGAAGGTATAAATGAATATGTGCTTGTAGTTTATATGTGCGTGTTTTTTCCCAAAACCATTACTTGGCAGAAGCTAACGTTTTTTTCCATTCCTTTCTCCTTCACATACTTACTACACAGATACCTTGGTATTGCTCTTCTGCCGCATCACTAGGCTTCATTTCCTTTATTTACACTTCCCATTACTGAAATCCAAATCATGACCCATGTGCCTTTGTAGAGTCTTGATGTTCCCTTGGTATCCAAAGTTGCCCTTGCATTTCTGTTCCTTCCTGTACATGTGTTTAAACCTATGCTTTGTCTCCCTTTTATTCCATGTCTGTAGCTGGCAAAGTAAACGTAGAGGAGGAGCAGATTTGCAATGAGGAAGTTTATCTGCTGTGATTCTTCTTTCTTTCTTTCCTTTTTTTTTTTTTTTTTTTTTTTTTTTTTTTTTTTTTAGCATCACTGCTGGAGAAACATACTTGAAAGTGCTGCACTTGTGACTTTAAACAGTGTCCCAGATACCAAGAGAACACTCATGTAGTCACTGACTAGTCTCTACTAGCGTAATTGAATTTGGATTTGTAGGAAATTTTGAAGGCTTTCAGGAATGGTAGTTGGCATTAAATTACTTTGAATACAAGCAAGTGCAGCTGACCGTTTGCCATTATGAAAAGCAGTACAGCATCTGAGAGGCACTACTTTGTGAAAAAAAACATTAAAGGGAACAGATTTTCAAATGCAATTGCCACTAATTTCTTAGCTGCTGGGCAGAAAAATAACTGGAACTAGATTTCTATACGATCATACTTAAAATTTGAAGTCAGCAGCCACTGTGAGTGTATTACTTCAGAGAATTTAATAATAAATGCTATTTTGATTTTGACCAAAGAAAATAATTTATCTGGCTTAATAAAGAATGCTGTGCATTTTGCTGTCTGTGAAGAGGAAAGAGACACTGTTTAGTTACTGGCTTGTGAAGATTGACTGGGTTTCTTTAATTATTAAAAGAGTTTTGCTGTTGGCCTGTAGAATTCTCTGAATCTTCTGTGTGCAGATTGAGCTATCTAAAACAAATTGTTAGTGGCTTTTTTCTATATTGAAGAGGACCCATTGAGTATGCCAAAGTGCATTCAACATGTTTTTAAATGGATATCGTCAGAACACCCTTGTTCTCTGCTGGATAGGCTTGCATGTTGCCCCACCTTTTCATTTCACATCCTGCCATAGTTGTGTGATGAGAGAGACAAGAGGGGAAGCGTATTGTCCAATGGGCCTAAAGACTTGTATGGAAGATAGCAGGAAAAGCTGAGTCGTCATATTGCTGAACTGAGGTGTAGTCCCCACTAAAGTTGCTTCTAGTTTTTGTAGCAACTTTTTCCAGTGTTGGGTTTTGGGGTTTTTTTTTTGGCACCTCTCTTCAGACCAGAAGAATAGGGCTGAGAGAGAGGGACTTCAGACCAATATTGCCACCAAGGGCATGGCGGTGGTGCAAGAAGAGAGCATAAGAGAATACATAGAGGGCCAGATGCTCTCTAAAGATATTTAAAACTCTGAGAATGGGGTTCATGCTGTCTGGAGATGACATCTTTTCTGTCAGTGGCAATCTCTGTCTCTCTCTCACACACACACGCCCCAGAGGCAGAGTCAAAAGGGAATATATGGGTCCTGGCAGGCAGAAGTCAGAGCAGCTCTGAGCATTGACAGGTGTCACAATGCTTTACATTGGAAATCTGTTCATAATTCGGAATGCAGTAAAGACTGCAGTTCATTAAGAAAATGAATGTTTAGAAAGAATGAAACAGGTAATCAAATTTCTAGTAAGGAAGGAGTGTTCCCTTACTGCCTGTTAGCAGTGACAAAAGAGGATGCTGTCTTTCCTTTCCAGAATTCCTATGAATATTTCCAGTTTTATGGCTTCATATTTTAGGGATAGGTGGGGCTCTTATCTAGATAACCCTGGCTTTTTTCATTGGGAACAGTAGAATTGCAACTGTGTTTGTATTTATCTAAAAGGGCAATGTCTTTTTTTCTGTTCTTGTGATGTTTTTCTTGCCATTGTTTTTGTCGTACCACAGTGTCATGAGATTAAAGAAGTCCATCACCTTGCTGTTTACTGTTATCCTAACACTGRTCTTGGTATCTCTGAATGCCTTACAGACATTGTTTTCTTGGCATAGGACTGCTCCCAGAAAAATGGAACAACCATGCCATGGTTGAATACAGGTTTCAGTCCCTTAATTTCCATGAGCTGGCAAACAATAGCCCTTTGCAAATTGAGGTGCATAATTTAATTCAAAACATATCTTCTGTAGAATTGACATGTACTGTGTAAGTACTGCAGCTGATAATCTTTTGGAAGACAATTCTAGTGACTCTGTGGATGTGTGTATTAATGCTGTCACCATTCTTCTACTGAATAGCGTCATTTTATGCGTGTAGTCCTATTGCTTTTAATTGAATAATTTGATGAATGGGGAGGGAAAGAGCTTTCTTCAGGAGGGCTAAGATGGCAGCATCAAGAACATGGATTAAGCAATGGTGCTTCAGGGAGGAGCATTAGACCTTAATATTCCTGTTATTGCCACTGAGATAAGTATCTTAAGCTAAATTCTCAGAGGTTTGCAAAGGGTTTAACCACACGTGCCATTCAAATCAAGGGGAGTCGCAGAGCTAAAACCCCATGTAATGTTTTGAGAATGTATCTCCTGGGTGTTAATTTCATCGTCTAAAATATATAGCATAATGGATAGTTGCTGCATGAATACAAAGTTTTAAGTCCCTCTAGGGCCTCTGCTAACAGCACAAACCATGAGAGTGTATCCGAGTTGTTTATGAAGAGAAGCAGAGTCCCAAGAGTGATACACAGCTATAAATTCACTCCAGACTGTGCCTATCTATTGTTATTTGTAATAACAGAGAGAGCAGTTTTCCTCTAAAGCGACTTCCTTTAAGAGCTTTAACTGAGGAGCTCTGCTTGAAAATCAGTTCTGATAGCTGAGGAGCTTTGCTGGAGAAAAGACTCCATTTTCTCTATCGGTATTTGTGTATTTTATCACACTTTCATTTTGTACATAACATAGTTATTTAGTCAATTCATGTGACTGTGCCATTTATTTGCAAATAACTTCTAAGAATGCGTTTTATTTACTGGACCTTATTTGATAATAGATATTCTATTAAGCAAATTATATTGACATGACAAGCTATAATGACATGCTTAAGAGACCTCTTTACACAACCAAAATATTGTGTTGTGTGTTTTTTCATGAAGAAATAAGAGATGAAAAGCCTAATGAACTTTTGGAGGGTTCAGTTGCATCCTTTTCCCAACAGCAAACCCGGCTTAGGCCCAGTCAAAGCAAAGGAACAATGTATTGGAGAGGACAAACTTGATTTTTTTTAACCTTAGAATTTTCTACAGCAAATTTCTGACAAGAGTTTTTATGAACACAGAATTTTATATAAGATCTAATTTGTATTAAAATGATCAAATGTTGCTCTAGCTGTCATTATAGTGACCTAACTAGTAGAATATTATTACTTTAAGTTGTGTTATATTTAGATATATAAAAAGATACTGTATTTATTCAGTGTGTGACAGTATGCATGAGCGCTGCTTAAATTCATAATGCTGGCTGACAGGCATAGCTGTGCAGGAAGGAAAGCCATGGTTTACCTTGGGGCTGTGGACAGGGCGTGGGGAACACTAACGAGCTTTGTGAGACATCAGATTGAAAAGTTAGTAAAACAGGGACTCTTACTAGCAAAGAAAGCTTATAGTACTCGTGACAACACTGGTGTCTTGAGTCCCTCAGAGAAACAAACAGGATGTCTTACACATTGCTTCTGTGTTTGGTTAGTAAGAGGCCCTGATCTTTGTTCTTATCCTGCACTGGTTTTGGCTGCTACCTGGAAAAATTTACCACTTCTTGCATTTTTACAGTATTTTGGGGAGTTATAGCCCTGATGGTATGTTTTACTTGTTGTATACATGACACTGTGGACACGGTCTTGTCCAGCATAATGCTTCTAATAAAGCATTTGGATCCCCAGCAATTGCTCTCTTGCTCATTTTGTACCCTTTTTGTTCRTTTTTGCTTTGTTGTTTCCCTTTGGGTGTGTGAAGAGGTCTCTCCCCAGACAGTCAGAATGGGTACTTTTCAGATGGGAAGGACTGGCTCAGAGTTTCATACCTTTGAGGCTGCTGGGGCTGAAGAAGGCTGGGTAGCCGTGTGTGACAGTCCTGCCTGCCAGAGGTCTGACAGCACCTGCCTGCTCACTGCCCCTGCTGCATGGGGCTATTTTAGGTCATCAACCTGCAGAAGAAAATGGGGAGGGTAAGTTTCCACAGTATACTTACTAAAATTAAAAAACAAACAAACAAAAAAACCAAACAAAAAAACCCCAACCAACCAACCAAACACACCCCCCCCCCCAAAAAAAAAAAAAACCAACCACAAAAACACACCCCAAAACATAAACAAACAAACAAAAACCAAAACCCACCAAACCTGCAGCATTTTTTGAGATCATTAACTAGGATAATACTGGTTTGGTTTTTTGGTTTTTTTTGGTGTTTTTTTGTTTGTTTGTTTTTTGTTTGTTTGTTTTTTGGTTTTTTTTTGTTTGTTTGTTTTTTGTTTTTGTTTTGGTTTGGTTTTTTTTGTTTTGTTTTTTGTTTGGTTTGGTTTGGGTTTTTTTGGGTTTTGGGGGTTTTTTTAACAAATATAGTCATTGAGGCCCTGTCATCAGTAGATATGAGAGAGGAGGCTTTAATTCATTCTAGGTCAGCAGCAATAAGAAACTTGTGTGTTTGATAATAGATATGATTGTGTTTGGACTTCATTTTCATCAATACTAGAGTTTTTGGTAAAATGTATCTCTGCGGTAATTCTTGAAATTCATTTAAGTTATGATTCTGTGAAGTTACTAGTTATCAAAACAAACTTTCTGTTACTGTGAAGCTGCATAGTAGGAAGCAACTCATAAACACTTCTGTTCATGTTTTCTGGCAGCTGGTTTTGAAAACGAACTGGAAAGGGTTCCATTATCTCCCTGTTATTTCTTAAAGAAATGTTATTCCATTGAAATAAGCAAGTGGGCCTAAAATATGATCATCTTAAAAACTTATTTTGGACTGCTGTGTTTAGTTTGATGGAGAGAGATTTTCCTAAAGAGGCTTCTGTGATAGCACCACAGTTGAGTACATGATGTAGGTAGCAGCTCTTTTAAGCGGGTGACTTCATTGTGCACACAGCAGTCTTCCCCCCTCCCCTGCCGTGAAGAACAGGGAATAGAAAAAGTATAAAAACAGTAAATGAAAAGGGCAAGTTGGCATAATACACATTCCAGTCAAAAATACATGCAGTGAAGTTTCATACCTATCGAGATATTCAGACTGCAAAATCAGTMAAGTGAAAAACGTGGCAGGTTTTTTCTTTAGTTTTTCAGACCAGAATCATCCTCTGCAAATTCTGAGTGCCTGAGCAACCAGGAGAGGAGCTATTCTTTATGTCTTGGCTCCGTCTTGCCTAGGATCTTACTTTTAAAAATTCTAGTTATTCAAAAGAGGCAGCTCAGACCATTCCATCACCGAAGATGCAGTCAGCAAAAAAACATTCAAGTCTTCCCATTCACTTCAGTGCTTGTTAGATTGGGCTGCATGGCGCTTGGCATCTTGCCGTTATCAAACCCCAAAGGCAAGTAAATTTCATGAACTTGTAGAAATCACATAATCTTTAAAAGTAATACATATTTTCAGCTGTGCAGTATTTCTACATACTCACAGCCTTAATGCTCTATTACTGTGTTCTTACCTGCTGGCTGTTGTAGAGGAAGCCTTGACTGGAGGCCACCATAGAATTTTAAAATCTGTATGTCTTGAGTATCTCCACCAGTGAAGTCTAGCTCCCGCATTCCTATGAAACTTACTTTAAGTATTTTTTGAAAAAATAAATAATGTGATACTGGAAAACATCTGTGGGCAACAATATTATGTTCTAATACAAAAACTAATCAAAGCAAAGTTATCCTTGTTTTTTTCAGTAGCACCATGTTTGGATGAAAGCTGTGTATTTAACAAGAGAGTTAAGAAGGCCGAAGTCTCTCCTGATACTGAAAGCAGCAGCAGGTGACAGGGCCTTCCCTGGCTGTGAGCACCCAGCCCTGCTGCCGCCTGCGGGCAAATGAAAGTCCCAGGTCCGCAGCATGGGCTAGGAAGGAAGCAGCACTTGCCCAAACCTGCGCCTGGGCTATTCAGTATGGAATGGGGTTTAGCGGTCGTGTTCTGTACTTTTACGTAACCATGAAAAGCAGTTTTGTGCTGCTTCTTTAAAAAAAAAAAAAAAGGTCTTTCAATGTCTTTAGGGCGTGAGGGAGGAAGTGTCTGCTCAGTTCCTATGAACTCCTGCAAAGTCTGGGAACTGGGCAAAGAAAATAAATTGGATCCTGGGGTTGATGACTGTAAGACCTGTGAAGCCAAAGCTGTGGAACTGATGTGTGACACTGAGAGTTCATCTCTAAACCGTTGCATTCAGATTTACTTCTCTTAATTTAGGCCATTAGCATAGTGAGAAAGGTTAAGCTGACTATTATGAATAGCAGATCTCAAGAACATGTGTTCCAAAGGCTATTTGAAAGTCTACAAAATGTGGCTTAAAGGAGCCAATTCATAAAATATTATTTGGTCTGTTTCCATGGGATTCTTGAAGTATTTCCCACTGATAACCATTCTTTGTTTACAGTTTCTAAGACAGTTTTCACTCTCTTGGAGTTCTTCCACAGTCCTTTGTGCTCCTATTTTTAAATAAGCTTCCCTCCCTACCCTGCTTCTTTTTTTTTTCCTTTTCGTGAAGGAAAACTCCTTTTGCAAATCTGGGAGGAGACAACAAGGAAAAGTTTGCATCTCCCAGCATACAGTGACTTCTGACCTTTAAAAAAAAAAAAAAAAAAAAAAAAATTAAAAATCATGATTACTTTTAATTATGTTTTTTCAAATTTTGCTGGCTATTGCATGATAACCTTTGTTTTGCCCAAACAATTTACTGTTGAGTTGGTTAATGAAAGCTTCCAATAGTATTCAGTACAGTGACAGTACAGTGATTGACGTGAAGCAGGAAATGAGATTGTACAGCAGAACTAGAAAGTGGCACAGCATTTGCCAATATTCAGTCTTTTGGTTCATCAGACTTAGAAAAAATATTGTTCTGTCCTACTGCTCATTTGTTTCACATGACACTAAAATCTTAAAGAAGGTAAATAACTCTTCATGGTTTTTGTTTTGTCTTGAACAGACATAGTAGTGCACATCATTAATAATGTTAATAAAGCTAGAATCTAGATGGATATATAAACAAAATGACAGAAAGGGGATTTTCAAGAAATATATCTAAGCATGGGAGCTCATTTCTGCAACAGGAGCTTGTTCTGGAATTAGTCTGAGGTATTTCTGTAATTTTGTTAACTGACTGAATAGGAAAGTTACGTTTGAGTAAAATTATAGGTTTTGTCCAGCAATATATAAATAACGACTCATAGCATTTTATGATCTCTGTGATATGTTCTTTATCTCTACTTATACAATCTTTTTAATATAAAGAAAGTATCTAATGTGCAATTATACTTTGCAAATAAAACATGCAAAAAATTGCACATCTAAAAATTATACTTTTTAAAGGTSTCTCTTGCCTTTTTTTCTTAATTTTTACCAAAAGGACACAGGAAGATTTACCCCAAATATGTTATTTCCTGCTTAAGTGTTGACTATCGGGACTTAATGTTATTTACCCAGGAGACGTCTTGTATGGTTGTCATCTGAGATAAAGGCAGATAGTAGTTATAGTTAGAAATGGCTGCCTGCCATTCTGTTTAAAAGAAGAACTTGTGTGATTTTTCTGAAGGGCTTAAAATCCACATTGAACCAACCTCTAAGGCTGGCAGCATCAGTATAGAAAAGAGAAACCAAGTAGGTTTATTTAACAGTTTAATCTGCCTAAAATGTGTGTGTCCAATTGTCCATCCCCTTGGAATGAAAATGCTCAGAGAACAGGTTCTGAATTCATTCTGAGTTTATCATCGAGGTTCTGCACATCCCTTAAAACCTATTTAAGCTAAGAAATAGCAGGAATGAAAGCAAAGTTTGATCTGATTAAAGATGGCAAAGGTTTAGATTTTCCCATGAAAAGTACCAGAGTCTACTCTGATTTGCTAACTAGTGTTCTATTTTCTCTTCTTTTATGCAGAAATGATCTCAAATATGCATAAGAGGTGATAAAAAGTAAGTTTGTGATAAGGTAGACATTTGAAGAGGACAAAATCTCTAGGTTTCTAGTATTAATATTTATACAGAATTAAGTCTCCCTTGCAATTTCTATCAATTTTAAGATTTACTGTGCTCTTTTTTTCCCCTCCCTAGTTCTCCTGGAACAAAAGGAAAATCATTTTATTTGTCAGTGATCGTTTTCCCACATTGAACAGTATCTCACTCTGTGAAATTGTCATATTGAAATTAGAATCTAGCCTGAAAAATATGCAGTGAGAGCAAGCCTGGAAAAATCTATTTTTATACCTATTCTAATCAGTTAAAGAAGTAGGACTTAATCTGTGATCCATTGATCATAGGCAGCCCAGTCYATAAGCAAGAAATTCACTATATGATTGTGCTTACAAAAATTAACCCCATTTCTGCAAGTAAGCAAACTGTAGTGGAAATGGAAGTAATCAATGAATAGTCAAAGCTTAGGCTAATCTTCACTTGGCTGTAAATTAAGACCATTGTATAAAATGGTCCAAAGATTTTTGTTACATAGACTATAAAAACAGTGACTTGAAGTATGCCTGCTGTTGAAATGTCTAGATATTGCAATATTATTTGAGAATGAAAAAGAAAAGTCATAAGCTTAAAAAATTGCTCATTCTCACAGGACACTATTTGACTAAATGCTGACAGTTTTTTCTGGTAAATGATTTTTTTGATCCATAAGTTTTGGTTATGGTGCTGTATTGGTGTAGTACTTTGGATATCTCAGGATGCCACTACATTAGCATTTCAGTTCAGAAGCACACTTTTGAAGTGAAATCTGCCAATCGTTCTCCATGTGGTTTGATTTGCTAACAGAGCAGCTGTGAAGTGCAAACTGTATGTCTTTTGCATGAAACTAATCAGAGGATGCACTGCAGGAGTAGACCTTATGCTTTCTAGCTTCTAGCTGGCCTTTGGTCCATGGGACCAGACTACAATGACTCAAGTAAAACAACCCAAAATATACGATGTGTAGATATTAGGTTCTCACCACCAAACTTCAGGGTCTATAGCTCTGGTTTCCATGATTAGATTGTACTTTCTCTGATTCCGCTTCCATGACTCCAGGTGCACCGTAGATTTGTTCTATGGTTGTCTTCCTTCTTGGAACATGCAGACTACCAAGAAGGCCGCACTAGACGTAAATTCCCATGGCAGTGTCTGTGAATTGAACACAAAGTTTCTTGTTTCTTGTTGTGGTTTAACCCTAGCCAGCACCTAACACCACGCAGCCACTCGCTCACTCCCCACCTCCAGTAGGATGGGGGAGAGAATCAGGAGGGCACAAGTAGGAAAACTCATGGGTTGAGATAAAAACAGTTTAATAATTGAAATAAAACAGAGTAGAACAGTAACAACAACAATAATAGAATATACAAAGCAGGCGATGCACAATGCAACTGCTCATCACCTGCCGACCAATGCCCCTGAGAGCCCCCCCCCTTCCTGGACCATGCCTCCTATTATATACGAGCATGACGTCACATGGTATGGAATACCCCATTGAACAGCTGGGTCAACCACCCTGGCTATGCTCCCCCCGCCAGCTTCCCATGCACCTGGCAGAGTATGGGAAGCCGAAAAGTCCCCAGCGCAAGCACCACAACCAACAACCAAAACATCAAGGGGCCATCCACGTTCCTCTCGTACCAAACCCAAAACACAGCACCCCCCAGCTACTGGGAAGAAAGTTAACTCTGTCCCAGCCAGAACCAGGACATTTCTCTACAGCTTAAGGAATAAAAAGGCAGAAAGCAGGCTTTTACCAGAAAAAAATTTGTTTTGATGAAAATTCAACTTAATAAACAGTTTTGCTGGATCTGTTTTAGCAATCCATCCAATTACATGTCAAGTTAAATGATACTCAGACACTGTAGTTTCATACTCATTGCGCTAACAATAATAGAAAGACTGGAACTTGTGTAGAGTTTCCTTTAACTGTCTGAGTCTTACTGTGAAGACAGTGATTTGCATGAATTGTCCTGATTTAGTCAGTTCCCTGGCTTTCATAATGGGGGCATATTTGGTTGCTTGGTTACCCATTTGAGATGACTGTATTTTAGATAATCATTGATGGAAACGTTACGCAGAAGGTGAGTGAGCAGCATGATGCAGATTTTCAACAGGCCGCAAATGTAAAAATAGATCTATGCAAGCAGAAGAGAAAATGTAATAGATATATGTAATTTACATATTTGCTCACACTTACTAAACACGTTTACATGCTGTTTGTATGTGCCACTTTGTTGTTGTTCTTGCATCCTTAAGCTAAAAGAAAGTAGAAATTACAGAAGTGTATGCTTTAGATCAGCAGGAATGATGATAGTGAATATCCCAGAAGACACTGAGAGTAGAAATTGAGAAGGTGCATAGAGAAATCAGACTCTTGTAGCTGATTAGAAATCCGTTTATTCTGAAGTCTGCAGCAGCTCAACCAATATTTTTTTTGTAAGGAAAATTTAATTTGTTTTAAAACGTGAGAAGTGCAATCTTGAGTATGCGAAATAAAAGATTCATTAAAATGTTGTTTCTGATGAGAAGTGCCAGCTGTTTGACATGACATGGGGCAGCGGTTTAAGATTAAGCCTGCTCAGCAGTGAAGTTGTGCTGTACAACACAGTGACATAGAGTGTTTAGATGTCTCACATCTGTTTAATTATTTTGATTTTTTTCAACCAAAAAAAAGAAAAAAATTCCGAATTTACTAAACACAGCAGCTAATTTCACTGTTACAATGGAATTTCCACTGGGATGACTTGAAAGAATTAAGGAGAATGACACAGATATTCCAGGTGACCGTTTTAAACTGCTTCTACTCCATTAAACCTCAGAACACYAGTGTGGTCAATGCTTATGATAGTGGCTTTTTCTCCCTGAAGCTTAGTCTCCTAGGTCTGAGTGGATATTCAGACAGCAAAGGAAGCTTCTCTTTGATGGCTGAATAGAAGTGCTTGAAAAGAGAAAGCATGACCAGAGGATGGAAAATTTAAAAGAAAACAAACTCAAAATAAATATGATTGGTTTAAAGGCAATCTCAAAAATTTTAGAGACATCTTCAGATCTCTCTATCTTCTCTATCTGGCCCATTAAATGCCCATTAATATTTAAACACTTTAAACCTCAGATTATTTTAATCTGAAATTCATTTAATTTATTTTATTTTTTTAAGCTGAGATGCAGGTATCACTGATTTTTGCTAAGAAATACTGATCATGAGTAATTGGAGAGTCAGAATGGCCATTTCCAATGCTTYCTTGAGGGTTGTTCATAGTAGCAGCTCCTACGTTCTCCATACAGTTCTGAGTCTTACTGTGCTAAGCGCTGTGACACTATCTAGCATAAGATACTCTTCATTTGAAAGATTTTACCATGAGATGAAGACTAAAGACAATTTATAGGCACAATAAACAAAATGGATATAAAAGGGAGAAGAGGGTAAAAATGTTTGTGGTTGTCAGCATTTTTAATTTTTGGAAGGGAGAGTCACCAGAATGTGGGGGAGAACCCAGCCATGACTACAGGTTAGTATTCTGCAATATTTCCAGAAGACGAAGTTGAAAAAGCTTGTTTTCTTGTAATTCTAAGTATTCAAAAATATACATTATTCCCCAAATTATCAGAATGTTGCTGGTTTTTTCCCTCAAGATATCAGTTGTTTGCGTTCCAGCTTTTGAGCTTTTAGGGTATACTCTGATTGTTTTCAAGCTCTTGTCTCATAACTACAAGAGCTAGTAACTTCATGTTTGGCTTTTTCTTGAGGGGTTTAGGATTTTATTTTTGTTTTTAAGAAAGCAGAGGTTCTCGTTTAATCCCTTGTCTCCAGGATCTTGAGATTTCAGAAAAGAACTAGATCATAGAATAGTTTGGGTTGGAAGGGACCTTTAAAGGTCATCTAGTCCAACCCCCCTACCATGGGCAGGGACATCTTCAACTAGATCAGGTTGCTCAGAGCCCCGTCCAACCTGACCTTGAATGTTTCCAGGGATGGGGCATCTACCACCCCTCTGGGCAACCTGTTCCAGTGTCTCACCACCCTCAGCATAAAAAATTCCTTCCTTGTATCTAGTCTGAATCTACCCTCTTTTAGTTTACAACCGTTCCCCCTTGTTCTGTCGCAACAGGCCCTGCTAAAAAGTTTGCCGCCATCTTTCTTATAAGCCCCCTTTAAGTACTGATAGGCTGCAATAAGGTCTCCCCGAAGCCTTCTCTTCTCTAGGCTGAACAACCCCAACTCTCTCAGCCTTTCCTCATAGGAGAGGCATTCCATCCCCCTGATCATTTTTGTGGCCCTCCTCTGGACCCRCTCCAACAGGTCCGTGTCTTTCCTGTGCTGAGGATTCCAGAGCTGGACGCAGTACTCCAGGTGGGGTCTCACCAGAGCAGAGTTAGAGGGGCAGAATCACCTCCCTCGACCTGCTGGCCATGCAGATACTGCAGACCTGGCAGTCAGAAACTGGAATTTAACAACACAGAGTCCAATTATCCCAAAATCCATGAAAAAATATTCTGGAAGAGGATGAAGAGTCAAATTCTAGGGATGGCCTTATGTAATATGATATACGAGGTAATAGTATTAGATCAAACTGGGATGTATAYTCCTTTGAGCACAGACTTCTTGAACTGTAGCTAATTCAGGTGTGTACAGTTTGATTTTGTCACCCACTGGGACTGAGTTATTTCTTGTTGGCAATGTTTGGATAGTTTATGTCTGCATTCCATTTCAGGAAGGGATGAAAACAGAAGGTGGTATAAGTTGGAGCTGAATATAGCAAGCACAATTCATCATCTTCAAATATGCCTGAATCTTTGTGACCTACTTCTGTTATGTTAATCTTTTTTTCTTTCTTCTTTAAAAACATGTAATAATCTACTCTCCTCATTGGCATGTGATAACTTGTTTTCCTTTCAGTCTGTACCAAGGTAGGAAGAGATGTCTGTTAAAAACACATCTCTCTAGTCATTAGAAACTCTACTGCCATATAGCAGCTATTTAGTGTTTTAACTGCAGTAGTACTGCTGCCTTATGGGTCTTTGTATTGATTTTCCTTATRGGAAATTTAACCCCATCATTGAAGAGTAAATAGTGGAATCAGCTGTTTACAGAGTGAAAGAACAACTTTTCCAACATTAGAAAGGGCAGCATACATTGTGGCTGGCCTCGTGCGAGTCTTATCGATACAGTTTTGGAGAGCCGTGGCTTTTATGTGCAGATGTCGGGGCCAGCAAATAAAATTACTTTGCAAGTGCATCTAACGTGCTTTGCATTATTACATGGCCTGGAGTATAGATACTGTATTGGGTAGTGCTGCCACTGGGGCAGGTGACAGCCCTACTCCTAGGAAAGAGAGTTCGGTTATAACCATGTGTGTATGGACAAAGGTAGTGTGTTCATCTTTACTCTTATTTATGATGCAATCTTCTGATGTGTAATTTTGAATCAGTTCTTGTTATCTTATTATCATTACATAGCTAATCCAGCTCCATGACTGAAATTTTTTTTTTCCAAATGTTCTTCACGGGTTCTCTTCTGTTTCCAGTAGCAGCAGTAAAACTCTCGTTGACCTTAGTGGAAGAAAAGGTGGACTACCATCAAGTGCTTGCTCTTTGCTAAATATACTGTCTTTGTGAATCAGTAGAGTGGCAAACTTCTGCAGTGATTATAATAGTGATAATCTGTTTACCAAATGAGGCGCTATAGAGGACAGCAAATCTGAAATCACATTCTCCGTCAAAATTCTAGTCCTGTGGCAAGATTCCTGATTTTGGCAAGTATCTGGAATTTTAAGGGGGGTCCTGAAACTTTAGTTCAGCAAATTCCCACTGATTATGGTAGAGCTGCACTTTGCTGGCCTTTCACAGAATTAGGTTGCTCTTATTTTGGTGCTTATGTATTGGAGATTACCTATATGCAGGCTTCCAAGTTTTAAATATTTTGCCTTTTTGTATTACAGCAGAACACTTAACAGATGTCATTTGTTTTCCATACCAGTGTGGTAACAAACATATGCCATCGTTTTTTAGTAAGGGAATATTAGTATATTTATATACGTGTGATATATGATGGAGCAGCTTTGTTCTAGCAAAAGCACGCTTCACTTTTGCCTTAAACTCTTATCTGATTTTAAAGCCTGAATTTACCCATCATTCACGTCATCATGGAAGAGACTTTACCTGGGATTTGAGTCCTTTGGGCTGTATAAAAATAGGATTATAGAACATCTGGCTGCACAGTAGGAATATTTCACTCTGAAGTACAAAAATAAAACTACAGAAGATAAAGAGAAAAACATTCCTGGCAAGAAATTATCCTTTCTTTATGTTTCTTGTATCCATCAAGCACTAGCACCTTAGAGATGGAAGGCGAGGAGACAACGAAAGAAAAATGGAGAGAATTAAAGAGCCACATCATATCATTAATACTTTGGCAGTTTTGACAGCCATGAGTAGCAATGAAAAACACTGCTGTTTCAAAGTCTGTGATCAATAGGGAACTTGACAGGTTCTCAAAGTCAGGTCCTCAGTTCAAATTCATAGAAAATGAGTATCCCACACTGTTACTGGATGATGAGGTACTTAAGAGCAGAAAATTAAAATGATCAAATGTATTTATGAAGTAATCCCCAAATAATGTATTTTTGGAAGTCTATGACTAGAACTGAGAGGTTCTTAAAAGAAAAATTATATATATATTTTTTAAAAGAAGTCTGACTTTCAGGAGTCATTTGTTCACATCTTCTTTAGTAATTTTCTGTGTCTCAGTTAAAAACCCAAAGGGAGCATATACTGGAGCTGAACAAATGTTTTTACTCTCTCATTTCTATCTTTTGCTAATCATAAAGATATCACAAAGATCTGTGGTCTGCTGTATTTTCATTAACACCTCGTCAATCCAAGAGTAACTTGTCATGACAGTTGCTGATAGCATAAAATAGTAGCTAATGTCTTGGATATTACTTAAATATTAGTTATATGGTAATGGAGCAAAGAACCATGTTAATCATTACAAAAATAATTGCTTAATTCCAAGACAAAAAGCACTATATAATTGTGAAATATTTTAAAACTTTTAATTAAAGCCTTGAAATATCCATTTGAATTAAATGGGTGGTATTTTTACATTGTGAATAAAAAGTATTTATCAGTAGATGTATTAGATATACAAAGAGATAGCTAGATAATATATTTCATAATTAGGAAGGTATCTCGTGCCTCAGAGTTGCACAAAAATCTGCTCAAGAAAGATGAACTTGCAAATGATATGTACTTAAGAGAATATAGGCTAACAATATCATATAACAAAACCATTGAATATGCCATGATTTAAATAATTTAATTTAAAAAAAAAAAAAGGCAAATCCAGTTTAGAAGAAAAACCAAAACAAAAAAAAAAAAACCAAACCAAAACACAAAAATCCCCAAAAACCCCAAGAACCCTTTGTACTCCTATATCTGCGAAGCTGAGCTCAACGTCCCAGGCTGAAGACACGTTGGCTTGAGACATGAGAGCAATGCAGGGATTAGCTCCACAGTACATACTTTCTTGCCTGTTGGGATGACATTCTCCACCTTTAGCCGGTACATGTATTTAAGCTTCACATTCTGAAGCTTCACTTGCAGACAGGCCAGTGGTCGTGCTATTTCCGTCAGCTGGTTTTCTGGCTGCTTCTGCTGTCCATGTAGCAAAGAGAATGAAATGCTGTAACTCAGTCTGTTAACACATGGCAGCTCTTTTCTTGTAGAAGTCAGTATTTTCTATGTTAAGGTACTGCAAAAGTGCAGTATTAGATGACCATTTTCCTTTGAGTTTGCTAATACTCCAGAGACTATGATCAATTATTACTTCTGTTTTTAAAATAAATTCTTCTAGAATCAGGTCCACTCAGCATTTGTGCCTGTACAGTGCTGGCTGGTTTTACCGATTGTCTACTTTGAACGAAGGGAGATTAGAAGCTATCAGCAGGCTTTTATGTGGTATTCTTCAGTGCCTTCATTTTTAGTAAGTGGGAGGCTGAAGTTGGGGTCTATCACGTTCCTCTGTTGTTTAATGTCCACTGTCTTCAGGGAGGGAGAAATGTGTTTCCCAATTTTGTGTTGACAGCACTAACATCTATTAAACATTTCAATTAAATAAGTTGGAGCAGTCCTGTGTTTATCTCTCATATGGCTGATGACAAGCTTTTGGCTCACAACCACTTCCATTTGACAAAATGAGACCCACTGCTTCTAAGAACAGGAGTTTCCGGTAGCTTGATGTTCAGCTTTCCTGCACTGTTACGTTTGCTGCCTGCCAAGCAASTGCTTGGGCGTAATTCAGCCTAACAGGAAGATTGCAGAGAACTTCAGGAGAACCAATGTTTCCCTGTGCATAGTGATGCTTCAGTAGTACAAAGTGAGACTTAAGCAAAATGTCTTGCTCATTTCAGGCAAGCCACCATTATTCCTAGAATAGATAGGATATTTTGGAATTATTATGTAATTTCTTTCAAATTGTTTGACACCTTTACAATATATTAAAGACTTGCTAAGGAAAGACAATAACAATTTGTAACAGATGTAATACCTTCTTAGCAAACCTCCTTGCCATGTATTTTAATTTTCCATGGTGTTTTACCCACACTACTTCGAGAGCAAAATCTAAAACTGCTGTTGTGATTTTAAATTCTTTAAAGTTGAAGTTGAAAAGGTAGATTTTTTTTCAATACTAAAACATGGCAATTATCTTGAAACGAGGTTCAGACTGAATCTTGCTGATCATTACATTCATCAAGACTGTATTTTAATGCAAGCATAAAAGTTAGCATATTAAAACACTTTTTTTTTWATTTTACTTATGTCTTAAAACCACTAAATAAGAAACAGAAAAGTGTCATTTTTTTAAGATGGGCAGTTTTCATTATTAAGCTTTTTCTTGTTAGAGGCAGTAGAAGTCTTAAACTTCTAGTTATTGTACACATTGGCCTGGATGTGTGTGTAGATATGTATCACACCAGAAGGGTTTGTGATACATCAATACAGCGATGAAAAAATATTTTGCTGTTTTTTCCCTTATTCTCGCTATATTAATTATTTTCTATATTAAATATCATTATAATCTTACCTGTTCTAACACCAAGGACTTGTTTGCCAGGGAAGGCTGTGTGGAATAGGTGAGAGCACAGCCATTTCCCAGCTGGATGCTCTTGTACCTGCTAAGCTACTCTGAATGAARGGTATTTACTGCAGACAGAGATTATTACATGGGATTTTCATGCAAGCTGGTAATTTACAGTGCATGAAAAAATTATTCCACGTTAACTMTTAGCTACTTAATATAGACAAGCTTTGGATTATTTTTAACTATTTATATTACAACAGCTCACAGMAGTCTAACTGGGATTGGTGTCCAAATGACTTAGATAACTGTGTAAAATAATAGTTACTCATAATCACATAAAAGGTAAATGAGTTGTAAAGGTAGATGAGATACAAAGATACCAAATGACCTGTTCAGAGGTATACTGGAAGCACGTGAAATATCCAGTAACAGGATTTTGGGTTTCTGTAATGTAGTCCAGTGCTGTAGGCAGGCTCCTCTTTGCCCTAGATACAGACAGCGTAGCATTGGCTTGTGTTGCGTACCCACAGCTTTTTGCAATGGCCTTCTGAAAAAATGAGCCTTGTGAAAGCATGCTGTCTGCGTCTGTCTGTCTCTCCTTCTACCCTAGTAACTTCTGAACCAACAGGACAATTTCAGTGAAATCAAGAAAAGAAGTGGAGAGCTTCAGGATAAGTTAGTTCTCAGTTCTTCAGATGGGTAAAAGAGAGACTCTGTGACACTGAGTGAAAAGCTGTGGAAGGAATTCCTACTCAAAAGACTGAGATCTCTGTTTCATAAGATCTGTGCCCTAACTTGTGGGAGAGATCAGTCAGCAGTTGCACCTTAGCAGGCAGATAAAAGTTGAAGACACAAATCTGCAGAAAAACAGATTGCCTTAGCTGAAATGCTCAAAACTTCTCTTCATTTTTAAGCAAATTGAATGTATATATTATGGACTGTTTCAGCCAGATCCTTATGCAGCAGCAGAAAGGAAGCCTGGGCAAAGATGTATTTCAGGTGATGCAGGTCCAACTCTCCCTTATCTTGGGGTAGTGACCAGGGCACAGGCTGTACCATCTTAATGTTGCATGTAAGGAGAAGTAGAAGTTTCATCTTTTGGAGTCCATGACAATTCCAAGAAGAGAAACATGTGGAAACATGTACATGGAATAAAGAGGAAAAGGGCACATGGACTTATCTTAAAAAATTACTCAAAAGCCAGGTAATCCATCCAAAATGACCAGTCCTGAAGCTCCCATTAAAACAGACATATATAGCCTTCTAGAACAGAGCCACTGTTTCATGTTCCTGCAGAGAAGAAAAATTCCAATGATGAGGATATATTAAACAAGTGATCAGTACTGTGGTGAAATGGTCCTGGGACAAATTCTTACCAACATGCTGAAGTGCGCTGGAGTTGAATGAATATTTTCCACGAGAGGATCTGTCACATAATTTAGAGAACAATAAATTGGAACTGCTCAGTAAAATAACCAAGGAGACTCTTAATGCCCAACTTGTGTTCCTGTACTCATTTCTTCCAGTTTCTGTATTAATCTAGTTAAGTGAATATCCCAAAGAACTATTTTACTCACTTATAGAAGTAATATTAATAGGGAAAATGTGTGTGACTAATCAGGTAATAAAAACATGGACTCCGAAGCAGCTTCTTCAAGACAACCATCTAAATTATCATTAACAGCTCCACCATTTCTGTTTTAAGTATTTGTCAAGAAAGGCTTTAGCATCATATAACTGTGTTCAATTTATTTATTTTTATCCTCTGCTGTTATTTGCAATTAAATTCTAAAGAGAACAGATGTTACTGTTCAAGGGCTGAGTGCTAATCTTGTATTTAAAAGGGCTTTTTTCCTTGGCAATTGAGTAAGTTCAACCAGACGTAGGATGCTGTAAAATTTCCAGAGCATCTACTCTATGCCATAGTTTTTGTATAACTCTGCTTTTATGGTTTTTAAACCTAGAAATGACATGTTTTACATCAAAGAAATTGCACAATTCAGGGGTATACAGAATGCTAAACAGAACTTGCTGCAAAGTTAAATACATGTTGCAGTACTGATACCGCAAGTTTGCTAAGTACTGGGGAAAGATCTGTTTATATGTGAAGTGGATATCTCCGTCCCTTGTATTGTTCTTTCTAATCTCTGCATCAAAACTTTTTGTAGTCATACCAGTGCAATTTTTCYAGCCTGGCTGCAATAACCATCACATCATGGTATACGTGTCTTCCACTGGTCATGTCAGAATCAGTTTATGAATATAGTTACTTTAGCCTTCTCCCCTCTTTCGTCTTCTGTAGAGGCCCTATGCTATTATATCTGGGCCATCCATAATTATGTAAGCTGCTGTTTCTAGTTCAGTTGAAGTATCATTAACAGATATTTTGGAAATGCCTAAAAAGTAGTAAACAAGATTATTCGATCTTTCCTGCAGCCCCTTTACAGTTACAGACTCTTAATCTAACATGGACCTGAGTGGAAAATTTTGAAGGAATTAAGTTGCTGCCAAGAAAGAATTTTTGTGACACCCCCCCCCCCTTCACACACCCYCCCCCCCCCCCCCCCCCCCCCCTCATTTCTAACCAACTTAGATCTGCTAATTTTAGAAGTGTTCTGTGGTATTTGTGTCTGTCTTTTTCTTGAGGCTTTGGCTCTGCAGGGAGTTACTCAATAACAACCATTTCTGAATACTGTTTGCAATCTAAACATTTTGGTTCACTTGGGACATCTCTGAAAGAGTAGGAACAGGCTATAGGCATCATTTACAGACGGAGAGGTGACAGCGGTACCATCTTTTATTCTCTGCAGAAGAGAAAGGATGGCCTGGTAGCTTAGAAGTAAAGACAGTGATTTCTCGTAACATCTGGACTTCAGCATCTGATTCTGTGACTGTTTAAAYGTTTTGTATGGAGACAAGTGCCTTTCAGAGGACAGCTGGAGGAAAAAAAGCTCCATTCCTCTGTATTACCCTAACATGAGGTCTCAGCTTGTTTCTAGGCCCTGTCCCAAGTCAGGAAAGAAGGGACTTTAAGATAGACTTTCTCCATCCAGCATGATTGCCCTGAGCACTAGCCTAAAGGAAATAATGAAAGGAGCCCTGTCTGCATTTCCAGTTTTATGAATGGCACCTAGGCTGTCATGGGAGGCTAGCAAGGCTAACTTGAGAAGTCATGCTCTGCCCGACATGCAGTGGAAAGACACATCACCATTCCCAGAAGTGTGTTTTAATTTCTGCATCTCTGGACTGATCCACACTGGGACAATCCCAGCACAACTGGAACAGTCTGTGGGCTGCATTAGGTGCTCTGGGCTTGCTTTTACTCCTGGAACTGAGGACTGTCAGGCCTGCTGACTGCCTGCAGGACATGTGAAAGTTGATGGCATGTTAACAGCTCAGAGCTTTGCAGACCTTCTGCTGTGGCTGGTTAGCCCAGCTGCAGGGCAGCATTGTATTTAGAAGGGGTGCATGAGTATTCATGTTGAAACTCGGCTGATGTCTCTTCTTGTTACAAATATTTATTGTTACTAATGTTGCTAATATTTATTGTAGATATTCTTGTTTAATTCACAAACATAACTGTAAGYTGTGAGTGTAGAAATGTGAGCTGATAAAGCCCTCAGCTGAACATGTTTAGGTTGCAAGCAAACTTTTTTTTTTTGTTGTGAAGAGGTCAGAGATGCAGTAATCCTGTTGTTTCAGAAGTGACGCCAGATCCCTAGATAATGTCTGCCCGCATGAAATGTGAGATGCATTTCAGCAGGATAACAACAAAGTGTAGCAGAGATAAAGAATTGATGTGGCTTGAAAGGGATATCCAGTATCATTTTCCAAAAGACTAGATAACATTAGCTTCAAGCCAAACATGAAAGATAGCAATCTTTTTTTAAAAGAGGTGACCGCGTGTTTAACAGCTGATCAATTTGCTACAATACAAAGAATTAGTCGGAGGAAATTAGGAAAAGTAGAGAAGCTTTGTTGGCTAATCCATGTTCTSTTCGTGTGCCTTCCTAATTCAGATCTCCATTTTATATTACTCTTTATTTCCAGTTTGTTGCTCTTTACTGTGCTGTTACCTTTATTTCAATATCATTAATTCATTTTGATCTTGAGCACAGTCGGTTGCAAACTGCTGTCTCTCTGTTACAAATTGATTTGTCCTTTAAAAAAAAGGGAGACAGACAGAAATGTCAAACTTGTTTCACAACAGAAATGTTGAACATAAGAGTTGGCTCCAATACAGTGTCCACCCAGTGGTTCTATGAATAAGTGTTTATAGATTGTACTGAGCTTTCTAGCCAACTCCTAGTGTCTCCTATAATTGCTACTGTAGGAAACAAAAATGTTCGTCTGAAAAACCAAACTCCTCATTTGAGCTGTGTAAAGCTATTATTCTACTTTATGTGTAGTTTGCTAAAAGACAATAAACTTATGTGTTTAAAGCATACAGAAATACGAGATTGACTCACTGCAGATTTCCTTCCAACTCCAGTGACGGTTGACAATAACACTCTGGTTTACTTGACTTCTTTTAGGGCCCTTTCTGTTTTTCGGTGTTTTGGTGGGGGTTGGAAGGGGCGGTCCATATATCGATCTTGGTGTTTTGTGGGTTTGAGGTCATCTTTTTCTTTTTTTTAAAAATGTTCCTGGCTTTTTGGTGAAATTCTTGGTTTTACTCAAAAACCTTGTATCATCCTCTCTGTGTCTACATGCATTCTTTCCGCTGTTTCTCCTGTTGGTTAAAAAGGTAGAGGAGATTAGTTCAGAAGAAATGGAAAAAAAATAATCAGAGAAAAATCATAACTATATTGACAAAAGTAAGCAGTTGCAGCAGGCAAAGCAGCCAGGAACAGCTATAAAAGGCCTATCTGATAGGCAGTAGAAGACTGGGCAAAAGCACATACTTGCRTCTAGCATACAGGATCATGAAAGTGGTGAATTTTTTTTTTGTCATTCGCATTAAGCAGCTGCACGTGAATTGGTCCATATTGCTTTAGCTGATTGATATTGGTAATTGCCCTTTGAATGTATTAATATGGGACATATGCTAAATCTTTCACTAGCTCAAAGTTATAATCTCTGTAAGTAAAACAGTTACTAAATGGTACACAGACAAGAGTCATTAAAAACTCTGAAATATATGCTGTAGAAGCTGACATTGTCCTACAGTGCCACTCTGCTGCTGCTTTTTAAATAAGATGGGTCCTCTCTAAACACACAAAATGCTATACAGTTAAAAGAGGGAAAAAAACAAAAAATTGTATACCACCTGCTGATGTGTGAATTGGATAGCAATGCAGGAAACGACATGTGTTAAATTACTCTGATGATAGAAGGAAGAAAAGTTAGAAAGTAAATGATTTATTTTAAAACACTGAATTAGAACATAGCATGTGTTCAATTTGAAATACAAAAGCTGAATTCAATATAATATTGGCCACTGACATTTAAAGTTTGAAAAAATGCAATGGTTCTAAAATTTAGACATGAAGTAATACTCAAAGCATACTGCTATAATGTATGCAAAGGATTAAAGATTATACTTTATTAAATTTGAATCACAAGTCTGAAAGCCTTTCAGCCTTAAAGTCCATTTGTGTAGGAGTATGTGTGCATGGATGAGTGTACTTGTACATATGAAATACAATCAGATTTTTCTAAAGCTCCATGGACAGTGCACTTGTGGTTTCATATGCCAAGTGTCAGATATAGATCTTTGTGCTATACTTTTTATAYGCAGCAAAGGTAGCTTTTTAACTTTACCATATTCAGCACAAAAACTGGCAGGAGAATTCCAGAAGCTAATATACTCATTCATGTAATGTGATTCCCTCTATTTATGTGATCCTTTAATTGAGACATATTGCTGTGTATCCAAAATGTCAAACTCCTATTTTATATTAGAAATATTATTCGCAAAACTTGGCAGCTTCTGATATCATGTCACTAAAGGAGGCAGTCTTAGTCATAGAAAAACCTCTCTCCAAAGTCTGTTTGCTMAGAATTTGTTATGGTGAAATTTTAGGGGAGGTGGGGGTGGTGGGACGACACGACCAAAAAAAACGTTTAAACTGGGACTTGCTTAGGAAGAATGCATTTAGTGGCCAGAAAGCCCCAAATGTTCTTTCAAGAATGAGGGAAGCTTTGGCTTAAAGGCTGCTCTGACTTGGGTCTGAACTGAAGACTGGAACTGATAAGAAATTAATAACAAACCTTGTAACAATGGAAAAAAATTATAGTAATCTATATGAAGAAGTCATGAAACAGAAAATTGAAATGGAAAGGTAGAGCTATCAGGAGAAAAGATATCGTTGATATAGCTACAAAAATGGGTAAATTAGGAACAGATCACATCCTACCTGTAGTTTTGAACTGTTAGCAGACAGGGGTGGCAAGATCACCAACAAAATGACAAAGTAAAGACTGAAGTGTGCATTTACTGTTTATTTTCTGTACTGGGAAGGATGCAGGATAATGTACTTCGATTACATGAAGAAAGCAAATAGTTTGAAGTCACGTAGTAAGCAAGGAAAATATTAACCATCATTTAGGTCTCAACAATTTATACAATATCTGTGGATCTGCTATTAGAATGCTCTATCCAGTTCAGAGGCCCAAATTTTTAAGTGATGCTGACAAATCAAAGAAGGTGCTGAAAAGAAAGATGAGGTGATTATAGCGTTTCCTCTCCATGAGAAAGACTCTTTATTCTGTGTAGTTATTTCATCCAGGAGGTAAAATCATAACAAGAATCATCAGTTGGAAACTGAAACATAATAAATTCAAATGAGAAATCAAACAGAAGGTGAACAGTGGTGCTGATTAACCTTGAACAAACCCAAGGGAGTGCGGAGGTTCTCCAGCTCTTGATAGACTGAGGTCAGGACTAGGTGCCTTTTTGGAAGGTCACACACAAGATTTTAAGCTCAGTACTGGAGCAACTAATGAAATGTAATGACCTGTGGTATACAAGAGGTCTCATGAATGCCTCTGACTTGAAAATGTTCAAATTTATTAATCTTGGAGGGGTGARGGAAGTTGAAACTGTATTGGTCCCTGTGAGACAGTGGGCCAAAGCCAAGAGCTCAGCCAGAAAGCTGAAAGCCTGGTTATGCATGCTCTGTTGAAGGGAGGCAGTGGGGGAGGCCGGCACGGGGGGCTGGGGGAGGGCAGCCCAGGGATAATGCCATGCCAAGCTGGCATTGCAAGGGCAATAAGCAGCTGGCATTTTGAGGTGTGATCTTCAGAAGCCTTCTTCTTAGTGGCTGACCCTCAGGGTTGCTCCTGCTCTCCTCCYGCTGCAGCCCTCAGCATGCTGAGAGCTGCTGCTCTTACGCATAGTCAGAATCGTGGAAACTTTAAAACAAACATCTGCCAGCAACACATCGTTTCCTGTGGTTGTCCTAGTCATGAATTTTTTACATTGCTCTGCCTTCCCTCTTGCACATTGCTAATCTGTGGTCATGCTTCTTTGTCCCCTCTTATTCACTGGAGTCCAACTTAGCTTTAATGTAGAGACCAGTTTGTGCTGCTGATCACTGCGCCTTTTTTTCCTTTCTGTTTTTTTCTGAACTGTATGGAAAGACTAGGTCAAGTTGTTACTCTGCACTGGCTAGTTATGCTCAGTATGTGACATTCCTCTACAGTTGTTCTGATTATGCCACGTCCTACTTCATTCCTCAGACTGTGTGCAGAGCCAGATTTGCAATAGTCTCTTTTTCCTATGCCTTGTTTTATTCAGACAAGCAGATCTGCCCATCTTTTTAGATGGTAAGTACTGACATATCTGGAGCACTAGTAAGCGGGCTTTTTACTGCTGTCAGCAGCTAGTATCATCTAACACTGTTGTGCTGTGCACCCAGTAATAAGAAAATGAGGAAACCACAGAAATACAGCTGTGTTCCAAGTAGCTCTCGTTTACTACTGTGTATAAACACGCATGGCTTTTCTATTTAGATATGCTGTCTCTSTCTCCTGTATTCTGGTAGTTTTTACAGCAGATCACAGGAAGAGCACTTTGAATTGTGTAAATAAAACTGATTTTTCAGTTCTAGCACATGAAATGATCCAAAGTGAAGATTATTTCTGACAAATCAATATGTATATAAATATATTTTTGCAGGTTTTTTTAACCCAAAATTAAATGTTTTGAGGCATTTGTACAAAAAAGTTTGGAAATAAACAGGAATCTTTGACTGGATTTCAGTTCTTCTGGCAAAGTGGTAAAGAAGGTACTCTCCACCCCATTGAGCTCAGTGATTTGATGCTTAACCCACAAAACAGAATGAAAATATAGTCAAAGAGACTGTGAAATTCTATTTATGCAGATACTGGGAGCAAGTCTGGGATGGGTAGGAGGGGGAATGATTCCCCCCCTGCCCTTCTCCTTGGGAGCTTGTATCTGAGAAGGAAAGATGGATTGACACTGAGAGAATGGTGTACTGAGGAATGCATAGCCCTCTGAAGTATTGCATTCTTAGCATGAGAAAGTGTAAAGGCTGCTTAATAAACAGAAGGAAATAGGAAACACATGAAGGAATAAACAATTGAGAAGCAGGTATACCAAAATAGTAATGATAATGGTGCTGTCCCAGGGAGATGGAAAAGCAAATTATAATTTTGATACCACCACAAAAGTATTGAAATACTAGCTCCAGAAACAGTGGTGGTTTTGGTGGCGGTTTGGGGTTTGTGGTTTTTTTCCTTCCATAGACTGGGATTGTACTGGCTATACATTTTGGAGTTGTTTAAAAGTCACGGGGGTCATTCTGAACTCTNGGGGGAGGGGGAGGAATACAGAAAATATGAGAAGTTTGTGAATCATTCAGAGGTTAACGTTAGTCCACTGGTTGTACTGATGGTTTGAAAAAGGTATTGCATGTGGAGGCTTTTATTGAAAAGGTGATGAAGTTGTTGCTTCCTACAAAATGTCCATGTTTCCTTTTGTTAGTGGCAGAACACAGAGTCCTGCATCACAATACTCTGCTCAGGAGGGGGCCTGTGCATCTTAATTTTTTTTTAGTACTGTAATGATCCAGTCTGAGATAGCAATTCATGTTTAGCAATTCTGATTTAATTTACAACTCAGCTAGAATATAATTATCTTCTGATTATACTTTAGATTTTGTGATGAAAGACAGATTGTTTTTTGAAGTTTGTAGGAACAGGAAAGACTCATAACTTTTTATAGTCAACATTTATTTCTAGAAAACTGATTTTTCTGCTAATGCAGAGTAGGTGATGAATTTTTCTGAGTTTTATTTATCCTAATGTCAGAATTGATTCCAAGCTGAAGATAGGTAAGGGTTAATGGATTTCTTTATTACAAATTTTAAATCCTAATGCCTGCACAACAGAGTTCTGTTAATTTGTACTGATGACTGAAAGATTTGCAAATTAGCTAGTAAACATTATTAGAAAAAACACAAAACTATGCATCATCAATGCATACATTGACAGACACCGCATAGGATTTGGCTCTTTATTATGAAGCTACTGTATTAGCAAACATAGAAAATAAAGACTTACGAGACATCAGTTTAGCACCATGTTTCTACTTCAAGCAGTTGTTATATTCCTGTACCTCTACTAGTGCGTATGTTGTGTGGGTTTTCTCTTGAAATAACTTGCCAGCAGTATCCCTGAGGGACACATTCAGCCTTATGGACTGTCTGCATCATACAGAAAAACGTGGAAGACCAAGCGTGCCTCCTGTGTGTTGGCAGCTCTCGCTAATCTCCTTGTCCAGGCCTTTTACTGCCTGTGTCAGGACTCCGAAAACTCCATTGCTTTACCATGCAACTTCTCTCTCTTAATCACCATTAATTTCATATATTTAATATATTCAGTTCCTTTTTTTCCCTTTGTAAATCTCATTAGATCTGTGATAGTATTATCAAGGCCACAAGCCTTGTCCTTTCAACATGGCTGTACCAATTCAAAGCAGATGCTGTATGTATCTCTGGTTCTTGGGAGAAACATGTATCCCTGATGGCTGAATAGCACATTTATCTGCTAGGCAGGAGGCATCAGACAAAATACTAGAACTCCCCCGCTGGTTTCACAGGAGTCAAAGGTACAAGCACAGGCTTACTATGTTATGAAAAGCCTGCATCTGCTCTGGCGTACTGCGCATTGGTACGGCTGAGAAATCTTCATCAGAGGAGGTAAAGAACAGATGGATTTTCAGAGACAGACCCTTCTGAAGTATTCCTCTTCTGGGGCACAATTCCTCTCCTCACACTCTGATCCTACTGCTGTGTCTCTGTCCCAAATCATTCCTGGGGGCTGATGCACGCTGCAGTGCTAGGAACTGTCGCTGCAGCTCCTGCTCTGAAGCGGTAACCGCTGCTGGCACAAATTCTCAAGCTAGCATAGACTCTTACAGAGTTAATTCATCACTGCAATCATATTCCACATGTTAGCCTGCAGAAATGAGAAATCACAACACTTGCAGACATTTTCCCTGCTCAAAAACCTGATTTCATGCTGCTCTGCTGGCTTAGTCTTGCCTCTGATGCCAGGGTTGCAAGTCCTGGACTACCAGTTTCATATGCTGACCCAGGAACTGATGGTGCTTCCCCAGCCTTGTATGCCCTCTCTATCTGCTTACTCCGTCACAGCTGTCTTCAGGATGCCCACATGCACCAAGTGCAGCGAGTTCCCTGTTGCACTTAAAGTGAACTGTTTTTGACAGCGATCACTGACAACAAAAGATGGAGAGATTGCTACAATGTAGCTTTAATTTTTTTCTTCTTTAAACTGGTGCGGTTTCTGTATTTACTGATAGAATCACAGTACGCGGGACAAGAGGCAGTGGTGTCGCTCACTGGGGTCTTGTTCGTCTCAGTACCTCTAATACAGTGAAGTTCCCTGACCTGCAAGGTCTTAGGAGGCTGTGAAGCCTCTAAAGCTGATGCTGGGTTTGATGCTGAAGAGGTGCTCCTGTTGCTGTGTGGACAGCTTTATACCTTTCTAATTACCAGTAGTAGAATATGTGTGTAGATAGTTACTCAAGAGTTAGGGCACAGTTATTTATAATAACTTGTAATTTCTGCAAGAGGTATTGACTGCATGCATGTAGCTTGGGGTCTTTGGCACATAAAATTCCGCAGCTGAAAATAGAAGTAGGTTGACAGAGGCATTGGTCATGTATTTCACCCTTCATGCTCTCAGGGGAAAAAAAAMCAACCAAGAGAAACCTTGGGGTATGGCTAGCCAAATGTCTCTGAGTTCTGGTATGAGAGACTCATGCGTGTATATTTAAATAACAGCATGATAAAAAAGTAGCTTGTCATTTTAAAGCTTTTCTTTAAGCAGGGAAAAGAGAGAGCCAGTTTTGGGGGGATGATTCTTTTATAGCAATAAATATCTGAGTTACCCGAGACACAAGTTTCCTATGTTTTGGATCACTGAAGAAATTTTAATTATACCACTGTATTGGGTGCAGGTGCCTAGGTGCTGGCAGCTGGGGGGCTGCAGGGGCGGCTTCTGTGAGGAGAGGGCAGGGCTGCCCCATGCCGGAACAGCCGGTTCCAGCCGGTTCCCCGGCAGCCTCACCACCAGCCACAGCTGAGCCCATCAGAGAAGCTGGTGGTGCCTCTGTGGAAACGTATTTAAGAGCAGGCAAAACCCCACACAGGTGGTGAGGTGTGAGGAACAGACCTGCCAGCACCTGGGTGAGAGAAAAAGCAGGTGGGGGGAAGGTGGTTTAGTCTTTGTCTTTGTTTCTTACCATCCAACTCTATTTTAATTAGCAATAAATTAAATTAATTTTCCCCAAGTTGAGTCTGTTCTGGCTGTGATGGTAATTGGTAAGTGATCTCCCTGTCTTTATCTCAAACCATGAGCTTTTCTATCTTATTTTCTCCCCTGTCCTATTGAGGTGGGGAGTGAGAGAGCGGCTGGGTGGGCAGCTGGCAGCTGGACAAGGTCAAGCCACCACAACTATTTTGATGTAGGGCTCTAAAATGTTCTGACTTGGCATCAAAATATGTCCGTGGTTCCTGCTGACAGTACAAAGAGTGTTTGGGTTTTACAACTTCATTCAAAGCAACACAAGAGGAAAATGAGTACAACTGGAAAATCCTTATGCTGCTGAACTGTTTTGGGGTGAGGGAACTGCCACCTGTCTCGTGTAGGTGCAGTTTGCACAGAGGAATGGGTCTGTCATATTGGTTGCGGTCCTTGGGGGAAATTGCTGTGTTTGGATGTTGGTCTGCTCTGTAAGAGATCAAACCACAGAGTGTCTGGGAATAGCACTGTCAGACAAGCGTTTAACAACAGAGCTAGCTTTTGTCTGTCATACTTGAAATGGAGTCAGAGACTCCCAGAGATAAAAGCAAAAGCTGTTGCATCTGAAGAGTCACATTTATGTGCACTAACAACATACCTTCTCTGTGAATTGCTGCTGAGGGAGGCTTGCAAAGACACACTAACGGTTTCCTCCAGCACTCTCCCCGTCTTGGTCCAACTGAGTTCATTGGTCACTCTTCAGCGCAATAGCCAGTTGCAGAAGCTGAGAGGCAACTTTAGTCACARGGATGAAATTCACCCTTGTGCAACACCCAAGTGGAATTTGAGGCCTCTCTTCACAGAGCTGAACTTAACCCTGGAGGAATAACAACTTCACAGATAATGCCAAACTTTTTAGCAGGGCCTGTTGTGACAGGATAAGGGGGAATGGCTTTAATCTAAAAGAGGGTAGATTTAGACTAGATATAAGGAAGAAATTTTTTACGCAGAGGGTGGTGAAAACTGGCACAGGTTGCCCAGAGAGGTGGTAGATGCCCCATCCCTGGAAACATTCAAGGTCAGGTTGGACGGGGCTCTGACCAACCTGATCTAGTTGCAGATGTCCCTGCCCATGGCAGGGGGTTGGACTAGAYGAGCTTTAAAGGTCCCTTCCAACCCAAACTATTCTATGATTCTTTGATTTTTCAGATCATACAGTTGTTATAGGGAAGCAAAGTAGTTAGAAACTGAGGGATGAAAACAGCAAGCTACGGGCATGGCTATTACATAAAAAAGTAGTTAATAGTGTTGCTATGTCCTGATGACTCAATAACATAATCCGACATATAATTAATATATTAACATTTTAAAGAGTATTACAATGTGGTTTGTCACTTATAGGCTTCTAATAGCTCCCTAGGGATAGGACAGCTAGTTAGATGAGCAGATCTTCCCCAGTTAGGCCCCAATTTCACATCAGTATTAGAGCTTCTGTGTTGCAGATATTACATATGCAATTTGATCCATGTAAGGGGGGAATGCCTAGTCTGTATGTGCTTCCTGTTGATTTGCATGGAAAAAATGTAAGGATTAGAGACAAAACTTGGTAGAAATACTTAACTTTACCATTCATGCAAGCATCTCAAATTTCTTAATTTCTGTATCCTTGAAAGAAAAACTTGATTAAAATTTTCAATGTAGGACTTTGAATCATATAAACAAGCTGATTTATTAAGTACATATTTACATACTTTAGTGAAATTAATGTCAGTGGGCAAAAAATATTATCACCTACATTTGAATACGTTACTCTTTTAAAATAATGTTAATTTTCAAAAAAAGTGGAGTAGTAAGAGACATGGTGTTAAAAGTTAGTAGGTGCTAGAATACTTTTTATTTCAGTAATGCTAGCCTTTTCCTGTTCCCCTATTTAAAATGATAGAATTAGATTAGTAATGTCCCTCAAAGGATACTTAAACTAATCAGGAAATATCTGAGAGAGCTTCTCTCCTCCCAAAAGGACCTGATAGGGTTGTCCCATCTGCCATGTATTATTTGCAATAGCAAAAAAGCTTCTAGGACTACTTAACGAGGAGAGGATAATGGAATCATATATATTAATGGTCAAAGCCTGAGTAAGAGCTGATGCCCCCTAAAACAATTTCTGAATATGTCCTTTGGGAAACATTTCCTGCACAGATGTTTTTTTAAATGTATAGGAAGAAGCACCAGGCAATACCATTTCCAACATTAAGGGGCTCACATGCACTTGTCAGGTAGCGAAGGCCGAATCCTGAGAACCATAGCATCCACAGCCTACAGCTTGTACCAGTTTCATTAAAGGCAGAAGGTTTCATTCCAGCTAGATAACCAGATCTGATCTCCTTGTATATCATAAATCACTGCATTCCACTTGGTTACAGCAACATGAGTTTTAATAGGTTTCTTTAACTGAAACAAATTGCTAAACCATATCCAATCCAATTTGCTAGTGAATGCACGGCTCCTCCTTGCAGTTTCTAGTGGTTAACTTAAGAAAATCTAATGGTTAACATAAGAAAAAGGGAGCTGTATTCTTAACTTTAATTTGCCTTGTTTCAGCTTCTTGTTATCCCTTTCTTCATGGCATTAAAGAACCTCTTTGTAACAAGTATTCTCTCAGTTATGGTCACTTCTCAATATTTTGTATAAACTTAACAGATAGAGCTCTTGGAATATTGGAGGCCTAAGACCTTCTCTCTAGTCCTCAAAACATTTCTCTGGTTCTCTTTTGCACTTCTTGATGAGTTAGGGTTTCTTAACAATTGATTCCTCCTCTTTAAGAGGAAAAATATCTAATTCTTTAAATACACATTTTTTGAAAGCAGTCACCTCAGACTCCCACAGTATAGACTTACCAGGACTGATTATCATTTATGTTGGCTAAACATAAATAAATTTCACCAGGGAATAGGGTATCTAAACCAAGAATACTCATTCTCATAGTGGATGTTTTGTGATGTTTGTTCAGTTCTGTTCTTTTAAAAACATTTTTAGACAGCAAAAGAACATCGATTGCAAAATTAAGCACTCAAAAGGTAATAGATGCTGAAACAAAGGTTGCCTTATCCTGCTCCTCTTCCTCTCCTCATCTCATGCACACTTAAACCCTGCTGCTTCTCTTGGCACTAGCTGTCAGCACAACCCTAGCTGTAGATCTGGCATCCAGTTTTACCCAGGCCTCCTACAGAGTGTCCCCAAGAAGGCCTTTCAAGACATGCTCAGTGTATATATCTTCAGATTATTTAGTTTCCAGAAATGAATATATTCATCTCCAATAACCTTATACATATAAGATCTTTCAAAAGATGTAGCCAAACTTGCATTTTCTTAGAAACAACAACAGTTATATCCTTAAACACAACTTAAGTCGTATGTGCCCCACACCAAAGCTCTTAATTCAATAATTGTTTGAAAATGTATTTATATTGTGACACATTGAAGCAAAGTATTTTCAAAAAAATTCAGCTCTGGGCATGAGCCCAGCATAAAAATTTCTCCTGCTTTCCCAAATACAAGGAGTAATAAGTCAAAGACCTAGATCACTTGGCCCTCCCAAACTAAGAAACAGCTGCATATTTGTAGATATAGAACCATAGGCAACAAGAGAATTTTAACACCTGTGAAGTTTAGCATTTTCTGAGTGAATTGACAGCTAAATGAGGTTTTTCAGACTTGTGTTTTGGGTGTAGACACCAAAGTCCTTTACAGATTTTGTCATAAGTGTCCTGAAAAAAAATCTCATAAATTCACAGAATCAGCCTTGTAATGAAATTCTAGCTGATAAAGTATGGATGATTCAAGGTTTTTACAAACCACTTGGCTTCCCACAGCTCCTTAGTCATTCATTGTAATTTCATAGGACAGAAAAAGAATATTCTTCACAAGGGAAACAGTTGATGGAATCCCAGATGAAATGCATAATTAGAACACCCGTAACATACGCAGTCTGCTGCTGTTTCACCGTTTGTCTACTTCCAAATTGCAATTGGTTAGTAAAGTTATTTTCATTTTTTAAACGTGTTTTCTACATTGTGGCAGTCGATTTGTTCTTTCCCCTTTTTTTTCGGATAGGTTTTAGTACACTTTAACTGTGACAGTAGTAGGAGTTATCATAGAGCATTTTAAGGAATGATATAGATCAATTAGTCCTGATACCCAAACAACTAGAGTTGCAGAACAGTGACCAGGTTTGTAGTGCATGATCAAAAATCTGGCAAAAATTCCAAGTTTTAGACAGGGATGTATTTTTATTAATTCTATCAATAACTTATCCAGTAATTTCCATTACAAATAGGAGTTTTAAATAAAGAATTCAAAAATTATTAAGAAGTAATGTCTGCAAATTGATGAGTGAAATTATGTATTTTATTAGATGTTTCAGAAAGTATACTTTTCATTTACTTGTTTAAAGCATACATAACCAACCAAAAGCCTTTATTTGTCCCTTCACTGAATATAACAAATGAGCATCTTCTTACAGAGGAAGTCAAGGAAAAGCAATTCTTGGCATCAGAAACCGGGAAGCAATGGAACTGCACAGAATGCTTTCATTCTACAAAGCCCTCCCTGTGTATGGATATTAGACTGCCCCTGTGCAAAAAGTCCTGTGATGATAAATATAGTTGTGAGGTATGTCCAAAACCATGCTGCTGCTTTCCCTTTGTAATTTGCAGTAGCTGCCAAGATTTTCTTTTGCAGTTTGTCCTCCAGCCCTTCAGTGATGGGCTAAGTGAAATATGGCAAACCTCTTTTTCTTTTTTCTTTTTTTCTTTTTTTTTTTTTTTTCCAAGTTTTGTTTCCCAGGCCAGTATGTGACACTTCATTTTCACCACCTTGCAAATGTCACATACATCTGTTTCTTTGTGTAGTAAATCTCAAGATTTATATAAGTAAATAACTTTCAGCATTCTTGAAGCCACAACAATGTACAAATGTGTTGGAAACTGGTGAACTAAAAATTGTATTTGACTGCCCTGTTGTGATTAAAGATTTAAAGGACTGAAAAATATTATTAATTATTTCAGTGTAACATCTTCATACCGAGATGATTAGGATGACAGGTTGACCTGGTATATTTAAGTTTTGATCCCTTATTTTTAGTTATGAGCTTCTCCTGAAGAAGTTTGAATTAGGAAGAATAGAATGAAGCAGAGATGTAGTCTGCATACTGAATTTACCTAGCAAGTAGTTCAAAGGTTTTCAGGAGAAAACTTGAATATGTATGGAGGTAAGACAAGGTGAAGGCTTTTGCTTAGAGCAAAACATAAGTGTCAGCAGAGTTTTAGAAAATCTCTATATATTTTCCCCTCCGCTTTTTTCTTCAGTTCTACCATCTTCTGTACAATTGCCACTAAACTGTATTTTATTTCAGTAAGAAAGGTAGCTTGGGATTCTAGCTTAAGTTTCCCAGACTGATTGCACATACATATAGAGAAAGTCTAATAAAAATGAGTTTAAAGGTTCTCAGTTCTGGTCAGGTCCTGGTAGTTCATCCTGATGATTACCCTGGGATTGCCTAGCGTCATTTGAGAGGTCTGACCCATCTGCCGCAATTGTGCTACAGCAATGAAGGTTATGTGGTAGCCTTGGACTTAGCATAAGCGTGATGAGCCAGGATATGAGTGTGCATATACAGGTGATTTGGCTGGTGTTGCAGCCTGAGATTTTCTGTATACCCCTCTGCTTATCTGGTTGGGGCAGAGAAGAGGAGGATCAACCAATTCTATTGCTAGTGCTTTCTGTGTCCTTAACCAAACTGCAGTGCCTTCAACCATCTGCAAAAACAGTGGAGAGCCAAGGTATTCTGTGGGGAGGAAACTGTTGTGAGATATCCCGGACTCCTCCAATGGTTTATTTTCACAAAGGGGTTACTCAAGACACTTAATTCTTACTCAAAACTGTTGTGATTGTTTTTGGTGATGTCTGTATATCTTCGTATTTGCATGTGGAGCAAAAGAACCTTAAAACCATACACATAAAGATACAATATAGCTACGGTTAAAGCTTTCTTTTTGGGGGAAATATCCACTGCTACCTGATCGTGGCATTTGTCTGTTTTCCTCCTGCCTTTCCAGCATCTATCTGTTGGTTTTTTTGTCTGTTCTTTAGAAGGTTAATTTATGAGATGATGCCTTTAATGGTGCTCAGAAGGCACCTGTCACATATGCGACATTACAAGGTGTAACACCTAATGATGATAATCAGCCCCAGAACTTGAAATGATGTGATAGTAAATGTGAAGCCTGTAGATTCCCAGTTCCTCTAGAACCTGTCAGTTATCTTTAATCTTTAAGTAGAAGAGCTGAATTGTGAAAAGAGCTTCATGTGAAAGCTGCAGAATGGAAATGAATGCCTGGCTATTAAAATGAATAGGTGTCTAATATCCAAATTATTTCAAGGATATGAAAAAAAATCTGAAAAAAAAACTGTTTACAAGTCCATTTTAGCAAGAGTCTCTTATTTAGACTTGTGGTACTTTATCAGTGCCATATACACTTTAGACTTGTGGTACTTTATCAGTGCCATATACACTAAAACACAGGCAAATATTATTTTGCTGGTAATTATTTTCAGTTACTTTTTGATTATACATAGCCCTTTACTTAAGCTCTTTGTAAAAATAGAGATCTTTGAAAAAACTGGAAAGGTATCAGAAGGAATAAATAAATTGTTCTGCAAGTTCAGCCTTTAACGTAATGTGCAAACCATTGGATTAAAAGCAGTAGGTATCACAGGTCAACTGCACTCACTAATCACTGCCTCAACAAAAGAGATTGACTTTGTTGCTAGCTGGCTGCAGTAAGAATAGTAAATTACTTCATAGACTTTATATTTATTCAGTTCACAGCTTGTTCACTACTGTTTCACCTTTCCTCTGAAAAACAGTAATGTTCTGTTCTTTGTCTAGGAAATAGAAATTGCTCATGGAATCTCCTAACTATTTGTTTTAAGTGAATGAGCAATACAGCTTATGCCTACTGGTTCCTGAAATGAAGCACTGTCATAGCATGGTGGTTGCAATGAATATTTATACTGAAAATCGGGGAGGGAATTTTTGGATTTTGTTTTTGGGGTGGTTTGTTTTGGGTTTTGGTTTTTTTGGGGGTTTTTTTGTTTGGTTTTTTTTGGTTTGGGTTTTTTTTTTTTTTGACAGCCTCTGACAGATGATTGTGCTGCTTTATGCATTACAGTTTCTGTACTTTGTACTTTGTTATCTGTGAAGACTGCCATAATATAACTTTGCAGATAGAACTGCAGGCAGGCATTTTGTGAAAGATGAGCCTCCTGGGATAGTGATTGCATTACCATGCTAAACAAAATTGCTGTAACAAAAATGTTTAGCCAAATCTCCGTAGAAAAGGGTAACATTCGTTCAAATGCATTTTCAAAGGGAATCTTCTGAAATTGAGGAAGTATCTAAATATGCCTTTGAAATAACTAAGTATGCAGATGGAAGATGAAAAATAAGTGTTTGTTGACATACCATTTCGCTTTCAAGCTGTATAGTTTTAATTTTATGAAGAATGAAAGTGATGCCCTAAATACTTATTGACACCAATATGTCTCTGTGCCAAAAAGAAAAGTCTTTCTGTCTAGAGCCAGGTTTGGAAAGATAGATTTGGAGGAAAAATTGGGCCTACAGCAAAGAACTGCCATGCTGGGGCTGTGGGACAGTTTCTGTGGGAGGGACGTAGAGGTAYAGGCATATTCTTGTTGGAGCAAATACTCTCCTCCATTGACTCATTGGTTCGAGCTCAGGTCTTACAAAAGGAAAAGACTGCCTCAAACATAAGCTACAGACAGTTAGGTCTGTAACACCAAGTTTTGTAGCTGCTAGTACATCCTTTTGTAGCCAATCACTAGATAAAAATAAGTTTAAATGCTTTGCTTTGATTGTGGGTGTTTCTACTCTAGCTCTTAATCTAATAACTTCTGAGTTATAATTTGAATGTGATTATTATCATCTAGTTATGTGATCTGACTGTCTTGTAAAGAGGAAGAAATGGCTTTAATTCAGAAGTATTCCAGCTCACAAAATGGGTTTTGGAAGGTGCTGAATCCTTGCCTGCATAAATATTTCAGATCCTGTTAACAGAGTAACATACTGCTATTAAACAATGAAATCAAAGGTTTATGATAGTCCTTTGTAAATCAGTGGCAAGAAAAATGAAAGTACAACAAGCACGCTGATAATTTAAGCCAGAGTTTCCAAAACTATGTCACATATACAGTTGCATTTAAATGAGTATGTTCTAGACATGCAATTAAGTTGGTTGTGGTGCAGCTAATAAAATACAAGCATTGCTTTTCACATACATCCTCCGGAGCATTCAAACTTTAATATATTATTGTGCTTAAGGCAGGGTCTTGAAATACGGGGAGGGGGGGAGTTGTTATTGCCTGTTGGTCTCAAACGTAGGAAAGCATAATATTGCTATAAAATGCTAAGGATATTGTGATACAGAGGTGATAAAAGAAAAGCTGTTCAATTAGCTATTATTTTAAATGATAAATTATAGCATATCACTCTTCTAAAATAAGCAAGTAATAGCCATTCATAAAAGTGTCATGTGTCATTATTATTGGGTCTTTCATGCTTTTTGTAATCAGCATACTCTTTGCAATTAACTCTCTCAACCCTTTTTTTGAGCATATAGAGGCCCACCCCTTCAAAGTTAGGGTCACTGATTTTGATGTCACAAAACACCTTTTCAGAAGTTTTCCTTTGTAAGGAGGTTTCTCTGCCTCGATATTTTAGGTGTACTTCTAGGATCCTGACCAATTTGCCTATGAGTCGCATTACATTCATGTATTTGGTAGTCAGAAGGTCTGAACTTTGCATCCTTTTGGAACAGAGGCTAGGGAGAGATGACAGCTAAACAAGCTGCATTATTTTGGAAAGGGCTAATTCTTGGAGAACTGGGGGCAGTTATGTTGTGGAAGAGACTACTAATACTTGAATGGAAAAGAATGCAGCTTCAAATAGGTTCAGCTGTACCTGGCCTGGGGTATTAGCTGCTTCATGCTGACAGAGACAGCATAGCAGAGAACTTGGGCATTGTACCACATGCATCTGTAGTAGGTGAACCAAATGCTGGAATCATTTTATATGACAATGAATAAACATCTACTTAACTATATATCTCTTTATAGAGAGATAGATATGCTTATATTTAAATGGTTTTTAAGAATCACAAGTGCATAGGATATTTACAGATGTGTTATAATGATTGTATAATGTCACAGTGATAAGACTCTGATTCCTACAGTTTCTCAGGGATCATTAATAACTCCAGCCCAATAAAAGCATGCCCAAGGAAAGAAAAGCATCCTTGGAGGACAGAGGCAGACCTGCGCATTCCTCTGTTCTGCGGTCCTAGGCTCCTCTCCTGCTGTAGCAGGGTGCAGGGGTGCTGAGGCAGAGAAGAGCTGCTATATGAAATCCAATACCTCACTGATGTTGTGACTTTACAGGGGAGTCCAGATGTTCTCGTTTAAAGTCTGTCTCTGAAAACCCCTCCTTTTTCCTTAGAGGGATGAGAACCATAGCCAATAAAAAGCTTTGTCTAAAGGGAATAGGGGAACTTATTACTCTATGGGTGGGAAGAAAAAGTAATCTATAAAATGTTTCCATGGTAGTGGTTTCCTATCTCTCCTCCAAGCCCTCAGAATATTCCAGTTTAGTAATACCTATTATCTGCTTCTACTTCTTCATTTCTTCAACTAATGTGCATTGAAAATGTTCACTTATCCACCTGGGCTCAATGGAGCTTTATACACCATATGTATTCCTGTTAAAGGCTGAACTTATTTTTATATTACTTCAGGTTTTCAATTAACCTTGCTTCCACGTATTTCGCAGCATTAAGAGCAGTTTAGTGTTAAACAGAACTCACATCTCCTCACACATGCTCTCCTCCCCCCATAAAACTTTAAAATGCAGCTTTTCTATGCTGTATGAAACCTTGTGATATCTGAGTTACATAACCAATTCACTGTTGGATTTACATTATTTCTAGGAAATAACACCAGTGGTAATTTTCCAGTGTTTTACTCCACTGTTAGATGTACTAGCAGGTGTTGCTACACTGAGCTGCATTCCTTCTTAGTAAAGCATGGACATCAATTTTTATTCAAGGTGGATAGGTGGATGCAGCTTTTTAATGTATGTGTATACATCTAAAGAAATCAAAATTATTTTGGAAAATTCTGTTAAATTCAATGAGTTTACATGGAAATAGGTGAAGAGTAGATTCATGAAGGAGAGCAAAAATGGTGAGAAATCCCATTCTAAACTGTTATATTTGGTGCTACTAGATTTCTTCTGTTGTGTCACACAAATAGTTTACACAGACTAATGGATGTGTAAATTAATGAGTATTTTATGGTAATCCGTTCAGACAAGTTGACTACAATAAGATGTAAAATTAAGCACTGGGTTCATAGTGGATTTTAGGGCATTATCAGTTCAATCATTTGTTACTCTTTCTCATCTCTAAATTTTTGAAAGTGCTTGTCAATGTTTGGTCAAGATTAATGTTTCTCTTGCTAAGGCCTTTCTCTTTGTTGTTCTTGATACCATCTGTGACATACTACTTAGCAAGCTGAAGTCATGGGTGCCATCACAGACCCTTGTGACTTGCAATATAGATTTCATCTTTAGGGAATCATCAATTCTGTCCTCTCAGCTGATTGTTCCCCTCTGAGTGCACATTTGGATGTCACTTGAGAGTATCTTTCTTAAAGCTTTTTAACTTAGAATTTGACTTTTTATCTCATTCTCGCTCCTTTAGTCTCAACATGACTTTGCCAAAACAGTGTTAAATTTCATCCGAATCATTAATAAGAAAATATCTTCATCCAAAAAAATCCATTCTCAGTGTCTTACAATAGTTTACTTTCAGTAAGCTTTCTGGACCATAAGTGCTCATATTATCCCGAAGTTCTTCCTTGCTTCCCAGGACTATAAATTTGCCTTATATAAATCATAACATTAGTTTTCTCAGACATTGTATCAGACATTTGTCTGCCAATGCTTTAAGGGGCTTGCTGCTGCCTCTGCTCAAAACTGTATGTGCTGACATCCTTCTGCATTACCAGAAATGTGATAGGATTGCTAGCATGCATCTTTCTATCCCTAGAATGGACTTGCCCATGAAGAAAATGGAAATTTCAACCTAAATCATCAAATGTTCATGTCCTCACACTGAAACATGTCTCACGAATATGAAATATTCCATATGTTTTTCCTCAAAGTACAAATCATAGGATTTTTCTTAGATAAAAAGCACAGTGGGACAAATATGCCTGTATCTTTTAGCCAGTTCAGGTGTTGTGTCTGAATGTAAACCAGGTATTCAGAGACCTTTTATGGATCTGCAATCATTTTTGAAGTGCTGCAGCTGCATTGTAAATTAAACTCATCCACGTGTCAAGTTCTATTCATCTGTGACAGACACCATGAGAGTTTTAAGTAAAGACCCACTTATGACTTGGTCTAGCAAGGGTAGAAAATGCTCAGTGACTTCTTTATTGTCTCTCCTCCCTTGGTCTCCTTGCACAAAAGCAAGCAATGTTCCCGAATTGATTGAGTTCAGCATCTGCCTTCTCTCTGAATCTCTCCAAAGCCGTCAAGACCACTGTTCTTATAGATACTTTCTCTGCTTGTTGCTTTGTGCAACAAGGCATTTCTGGCAGAAATCCTGTGACCGAGCTGACTTCCTCCACAGCACAGTCATTCTTTTTTTCCCCCTCTCAATTTTGCCAGATGCGTAGCTACTATAATTGAAATCTTCACCCACAGTCCTAAACTCCTCTTCACCACCTTTGACTCATTCCTCAAAGCCTCTTCTCCCACCACAATTTCTTTCTTTGAGAAGSATCTTGACAATTTCTTCCCAGTGAAAACTGATAAATATATGATCTTCATCTTCATAGCTCCCTCTTTCACTCATTGCTCTGTTCCTGAAACAGTCCTGTAGCCTGTCATAAGTTATAAAGTTTTCCAACTGCTGTCCATCTCTGCTCATCCACTTTATGCAGTGTCCCCATCTTATCCTTTTTTTCCTCCAGTCTGTCACTCTCTTCTTCCTCTTTTCTCACACAATTCAAGCTTGCCTTAGGCTTTCACTTCTTCAGAATGTCCCAGTGTTTACCCCACCTGCCCTTCTAATAAGCTTTCATCCCTGAACGCATGGAGCATGCTACAGTCACTGCCATCTAATTCCCACTCTGTAGTCGACAGAAACTGCTCAAACCAGACTGTAATAACTTTCTCCAGTCCAATCAGAGAATTGGTACTCCACCTTTGACCATGTGAATCTATCAGGTGTTTCAATATATATTTAACTTCGATAATCTTACTGTAATCCTTTCCTCTTTTGGCTTCCATGACACTAGCCTTTCCTCTGTGTGCTCTTCGGTGAATCTGCCTTATCAAGTCTCCAGTTGCAGGAGTTTACAGGAAAGTCAGGTTTTTACTTCCTTCGTAGTTTATCCATGAGGCGTCTCACATGAAAGCACAAATTCAGCTACCATATTAATGAGGCTGATTAGGAACTATGTGGACCTCTGTACTTCAAGCCTGCCTCTTCCTACCCAAACTAAAATCTAAGTCTGTTTCTGTGTAAATATTGAAGCGGTATCTCAAACCAACATCGCTAAAACACTGGTCCTTACTTTTTCTACAGAAGCCCTCTCAGTTAATCTTTCTCATGATGTCTATTAACAACCTATCACCTCATCTGTCACCCAAATTCACTACCTGAGCATTGTCTTCAACTGAGATTTCTCTTTGCCACCTCAAATCCAGCTGGCATGTGAAGTCTGATGTGTGGTCTTTCCTGGTCATCCATATTGGCCAGGAATCCAGATTTCTTGCACTGTACATTTATTTTCTCAAATCTCGACAAACATAATCTTACCCAACTCAAATAATGCTGTTAGAAAACTCGTTTTCCTGGTTTCCGGTTTTTTGGCCATATTGCTTTCTGACCATAACAGTCAGGTGATGTGTGACTCTCCCTTTTCTCTTTTAGGTAGTTTATTTGTCCTTTCTCTACTCTGTGTCATCTCTTAGTCAGTATGAAAACAACAGCTTCACCCTCAGTTTGAGTCACGATGTCCATTTCCTCCTCAACTCTCACTTTCAAGCCAGCACCTTCGTGCTTTCTCCCATCAAAACTCTTCAGACACTTCTGCAAAACTGGTTCTTCAAATCTCTCCTCAAAATGTGCCTTTGCCAGGCTGCCTACAAAAAATACTGCTTGTCATAATGGCTATTATCACCTTTTTTTCTCTTACTCCATACTGACCTATTGCCTTTTGTCCTCAATCCGCTGTAAAAATTCTTAGAAGTTTTTTCCACTGTGCATTTAGATAGGGCTAATACTGTGAAGTCCTGGTCCATGAGTAGAACTCGGAGGTGCTATCGTAGAGTAAACAGTACTGAAGGGAACAGTAAAGGCCAGGAGGAGTTGAAGTCATGGCTATACCCCTGCAGAATGGGCCTGGCACACTCTTCTAACAGTTAATATTTTTGGCAAAAACACAGATATGGAAACTATGTCCATGGCCAGATGTGCACACAGAGAGCTGCCAGAACAGAGTAGTATACACTGTAAGCTATGCTGTTTTCCCCAATAACGTACGCAGAGATGCTAGTCCTTACCTTGGAAAAAGTGAAACACTGAACAAACTCTGGGATCTGCAGCCATGGTTCTGGGGTGATTTAAAGTATTGCGAACTGATGCTTAACCAGCTAAGTCATTCCCTCCAGCACCCTTTTGTTGTAATCTCCCTCCAAAGATATTAAAAATGCAGAAACCTTGGCCAGGTTGTAGTTGATCTAATTTATAAAACATTTTCTGGGTATTAAAAGCTAGGGCAATGCACTAGTAGTTTTTAAATTGTGTTAAATATACTGTAAACTCCCAGAAAGAACCTTTCATTGAAGATTATTGTATGAAGATTTGAAGATTAAAGTGTCTAGATTAAAGATTAATGTGAAGTGCACTGGGAAATTGTTTGATGTATAAGGAGCTATATAGTATATTAATCGTGCACTTTTCAAAACTGCCTGAGGGAATTAGACACCCAATTCTCTTACGTGTCTTTGAAAAATCTCACTCTAAGGAATTTGTTGTTATATAGTGAAAATGGTAATATTTTCATTGGGAGCTTGAGTAAAAGAGGAAAGGAGAGATGCGGAGACCCTCTGTATTCATTTAGGGCTTGATGTTAGCTCCTTACAGTTTTTTCCTGTTTTGAATTTGCTCTGTTATTGTATAGAGGCAACTTGGATTTGAGTGCTACGAGTTTATRAAACTGGTCTGACCCAAGGACACTGCTCCACCTGCCTATGTATTTCTTGTCATCAATTCCATTTCTTCTTTGCTTTCACTTCAAGATAGTTTTCGTGTTCTCCTAAACAGAAGTAATTTGAGTAATTTTTAAAATAACCATGTAAACCTTCATGAAACAGATGTATACATGTACATATTTGTATTTACAGTATAATATGCATTAATTAAAAGTAAATAGCAAAAATAATTATRTGTTATACATGTATTTCGTAAAATAATCCTTTTGCTGGAGTTTTTCTCAGTCATGTTTTCTCGTATAGAAATTTCAATACTTTAACGAAAGAAATGTTCTACATATGGTACAAATTACAAGTTTGCTTGTCCCTGAAGTGCTGCAATACAAATAAGCTGTTAAATGCCAAGTCTGAATGTTATTTTTCAGATGTTAAGAGAGATAATCCTGTACTGATACTATTAGGAGGCAAATTTGTTTGAACTTCAAAACCTCTTTGATCTGAAATGAAAATTAACTGTGCATGAGTGTATACTTCATTAATTTGGGGTTAGCCAGTTGTGTGCATTTTTGGTTTTTTTCCATGAGGCATCTTTCTAATGCAGTTTATTAAAACTAATAATGCAATACACTGTTATTTTTCCTGGTAAAATCTGTTGCATTGCTTTCGTAAAAGGACAGTTTCTCTACAGAAAGTACGCTGTGGGAATCAATATTCAGATTCACAGTCACTCAAAGTCAAYGTGCTGGTGTGTTGCATTCAGATCTATTTTAGTGGTCTTATCATTAAACCTGCAGTAGGCATTTATAAAGTAAGGCTTCCATGGGTACTGGGAAAGTGTGATTAAAAATAATCATCTGTCTGATGAATATTTTCCTCTGACTTTTGGCAGGATCACCCATCTGAATTTGTGCCAGGCTCTACAGGAACACTGATGCCAGCAATTTAAGGATCTTCACATTTGGTCTCAGTGGTAAGGTCTAAAGATGCCATAGTAAACCACATTAGAATATTACTGTTTTCTGTTGTGTTACACTGAAACTGAATCTGTGTGAAAAATGAAGTATTTCCCCTTGACCAATGCAACGATACAGAGATATAAGAACATATATTGATCTGCAAGAGATTGAGCTCAGGACACAAGTTCTGAGCAATTTTCATCAGACTAAAATCAGAAAGGCCGTTTTTGTCCTCTCTACTAATGTAACTGCTCTCGGAAGGCTTGACATTGTACATCTTGAAGAATGTAATCGTTTACAGAAGGATGGTGGGCAGGCTCCAAAGAGAAAGTAAAATGCATGAAAAGGAAATTCAGCAGTTTCCTCTTGCTGAAAACTGAGCAGTAAGTTGTAAAATTACAAATTATTTTCCCCTCTAATGCTATCTTTGTTGTAACTAGTCTGATTGCTCAAACCTTGAGTCAGATTCTTAAATACTGCTGTGGAGACCTTGTGAAGGGATGTAATCTATCTGCATCTTGAAGCTCAGAATTTCTGCTGCGGAGATAAATTCTCAGCTTTAGTAAAAGAGAAAAGGAAGAGGGAACGGCTGAGTCCCACCATACTTTTGCATCAATTTGGAATATATTTTTTAGAAAACTGTAGTTGGGCAGTGTGGAGTAGTTCTTTAACAGGAAATCATGTTGATGTGGAAATGTTCAGCTTTTTGGGGAAGAAAGATCTAATTTTTAGATTATAATATTGTCTGTGATGATATTTTGGTCAAAATTATTCTCACTGTTATGCCACGTACCGCATTAAGTATTTTGGGACCTGGGGAAGTAGGAGGCCGGGGGAGGCATACCACTGCATGCTATGCTCCTCCACTTAGCATCGACTAATGGCCACTGTTAGAGGCAGGATATAGACAGCCCTTTGACCTCACCCTGTCCAGTCATGCTCATGCTGGTTTTAGGTCACTGTGATACAGATGTCAAGTACCAACACCTCCAAGTACTGCCAATTCCAGGCTATTGAAGTATGTATTTTTTTGAATTAGATTACACTGCAAAACCTTCTCTTCTGACATGGAAACAAAACCTGTATTCAGCATTCGTCTAGCAATTTATTGTCATTAACCAAGTAGTTCAATAAAATCTCTGCTTCAGTTTAAAGATGTATTCAACAACAATAACATTCCTATCCAGTCATGCTCTTTTCATACAAAAATGAGCATAATAATGTGTTATCATGAATCCTCAAGACAGATTACATTTCATTATTGCTGGGTAACTTTTATAATGTTGGAATGTGTTCCTAATAAAGGACAGTATCTCCCTCAGAGCATACTGTACTAGTAATGCTCTTTATTAGAAATAAAAGAATACAGCATTCATATCATGTTACTTGATCACATAACCAAGGTGCAGAACAACAAATTATCAAGGCAGTTTTGTAAGGAAATAATATGATCCTAATAACACTATTCTAAACTTTTCAAATTGTTGGTTGACACTACTAAATTCCGTATGCGCTGTAAGTCGGAAAGCTGAAAGTCAATGCTGTTCTGACAGACAGAATTCATGGAAGTTAGAAGTGACTGGTACTGAACTACTAGATCTTTTGCCCCTGGAAACAGAAGACACTAATGACCTAGTAAAGGAAAGCAAGGGAGCCTCGTATATTGTGTCTTAACTAAGGCAAATGAAAATCTATTATAAGTCATCCAAGGTCCAGCCCTGTGACAAAACTCCCATTCACTTCAGCAGGCACAACTCAGGTGATGAACATTTAAGCACTAAAAAATATAACTGGTTTTTTATAAAGTTTTTTAGGATCTAGGAGAAAAATTTGACCAACTATAAATACATACAGGGAGAGAGAGAGAGAAAGTTCCATATTCATGTTATCAGTAAATATGTAGCATATGCCTCGGAAGGATTAATGACCTTCAGGGCATACAGATGTCCAGTTCACTTGTTCCACTGTTATGGAGTCAAAAAATAGTTCAATACTCTGTACAGTTAAAGGAAAAGTGTGTGTATATGCACATATGTGTTAAAATGAGGAAAAAAGGGAGTGTTCCTTCTTACTGCATTTCTTTGTTTGACCATCCCTTCACACTTCATTTCAGCCTTTATATGGTTTTTGTGTTCATACTTTATTATATTTTCTTGAGGCAGAAAGGTTTTCAATGAGAAGTTGATGAATGTCCATATTAAATTGGATCCCCTTTTTTAATTAAGTTCATCTAAATTTAATTTTGCAATTTTACTTCAGTAAGCTCATCTGACTCCAGATGTTGAATGTGCTTTTCCTATTCCTGCTCTCACATAATTGTACCTGTAAAAGATTTATGACTTAGAGAGGCATTTCTGAACACTTTTGAGTGTTTTCAGCATATGTTTCATGGATGGCTAGTGACATGAGCAATTAGCATCCAAAAATACCGCTCTGCACCCAGGCTTTCTTTTAATAGGATGTTACTTTTATTAGCTTGAACTTTAAACAAATAATCAGTTTAAAAGAAACATTACCAAAGCATTTCAAATGATAGAGGGATGTTGTGTTCTACAGAAATTTTAAAAGTGAAAGAGAAGTCTTCAAAAGCTACAGGATGCTGTAAGAAAAAATATAACTAAGAATTACTCACTCTGATTAAAGAAAACCCCAAACAATTTGTGGTTTTTTGGGCCCCTTCCTTTCATTACAACTGTGGTGGTGAATTGTTTGGTGCTGTCAGCATGTTACTTGAACTTTGTAAACATGGCAAATATATACTCAAGTGCTTATTGGTCTTAAAGATTTCAAAATGCTTTTACTAATTTTGCTAACACGAGCAATGACTTTGCAGATTAACTATCACCGCATACTTTTCATATTCTGTCATGACTTCTGGATCAGTGTGAATGGGTCTTATTTTAAGAATTACCCGGAATTTGCTCCTTAAATCTGGACATATCTAATAACATTGCATGTGACACATATGAGGCATTGTATCATGAAGGCTCTGGTTCTCATCAAAGAAACAGATACCCCAATTAAACTTCCAGATAATATTAAAAAGAGAATAGTCCAATTGTAAACAAAAAGGTGGTTGTATTCTTTTTTCTTTTCTTCAAACCAAAATCATTTCCTTGAGATTTTTTTTGCTGATGTAAGCACTTTTGAGATATTAATTTGAAGTATTTATCCATGCAGTAAACAAATCCAGTTTTGAACATTTGTGTCAATTCAAGGCTCATAGGATGCGAACTGCTCTAGGCGTGACTGGCAATCTGTCACTCCAGGTTTGTTTGGAGGTTTCTTCAGAACAAGTAGTATTACCAGTACCGAGCATCAGTAATCCTAATATGAATCAACTTCTGTGTTTTCTTCTTTTATATTCCTACAAGCTTCCATAATATAACTTGGCACTTACTAAAGAATTCGAAGAGGTGTTGTTATTCCTGTGGTTCATGTGTTAGGAAAGGGAAGGAGTAAGTGACCCAATAGGTCCTGTTTGCACGAGAGATGTCAGTGTCAAGGTAGGCTGTAGAGCAGTGTCTTTAATGGCTTTCTGTAGGCAGTGGAGGAAGTCAGTCGTGGGAGCTTCATCAGTCAGAGCAAGACCATAAACTGGAACTTTGGCCCTTTTTTTGCGCTCAGATCATATCTTTCTAGTGAAAGATGACCTTCTAGTGAAAATCTCACTTTTGTGAGAGTTAGACTTGGGCATCTTTCTCATAATATATTTTACTACCTTTATTCTAGTTAATCTCTGTTTTCTAAAAGGACTTTTCTCCATTCATCAATAGAGGGTGTGATTTTGCATCGTTTTTATTTCCCCCAGAATTTTTAGTGATGCTGGCTTAAAGTAACTGCAATACATAATGCCAAGCAAGTATACACTTATGAAAGTTTTAGCAAAGAGACTCAAGTAGCTCATTTAATTTCTAGCAAAAGAAAGAAACATAACAATCCTCCATTGGGTGAAATGCTTCTGAGCTGTAAAGGCTTCATGTGGGAGTCTGGATGGGACCCAAAGAAGGAATCACTTCGAAATTACAAAATGACACAGTTTATGTTATTGTTAAATTGTCAAGATTTGCTATATATTTGCTGAGATGGTAACCATACAGGGTGTTTTCAAAGACACTAACTAGAGAAGGGTATGTTAAACCTCCAAACTCTTAAGAATGCCTAATGACTGCCTGCCAGTACAGCTGGATCCTGCTGGGTAATGGGGGAATGCCTACCATGTAAATATAAAGGGGGTTATTTAGGAGACCCAGTGAGCTGTGAATTATTGCCTAGGTTGTCACAAAAAAAAAGGAAAATGAGTTGTGAAGAGGAAAGAACGTGTACTGAGTTCTGAATAGCTTTGTGAGACTTTTTTTGAGATAGATGGGGAAACATATATACACTCTGTGCAAAAAGAGATATCTGTTTTGTCAGATTGCAGATGCACCAGCCACCTAGATTACTGTGAAAAACCCATTATAGAAACAGAACTGGGTTATTTTTATGCCTGACAAATGAATCGGAAGAAAATAATATTTGTCCAATAACTGAATTTAAGATCCATATTGATCCAGTTTCCGCTGAAGCCAGTGGGAACATTTCCACTGGTTTTAACGGGACTTGGGTGGACCCTTGGAGAGTTAAAGAGCTAAGAGCTGGATTGACAGGAAAGGTAGTAGGGAATATCTTCCAAGCCCGGCTGTATTGTGTATCATTAGCACAAAACAATTGAAATTATAAACTTGGAAATACTTTTAAAAAATTTGTCATTTAATGTGCTGAAGCTCATAATCTGAATCCCAAATGAATAGTCTGCAAATCTATACTGTGTACTTCTATAAGGTTACATATACGCAAACAAATTTTTAAAAATTGGAAGAATTTTACCTAAATTATGAAGCTCATTTTTTCTGGTCCCCTCAGGCACTTCATCACAGACTGAGGCAAAAAATACCAGGGTAATAGGATCTAAACAGCATGTTGTTTCTATTATATTAAACTCATACAATCTCTGTATTTTCTGTTCCATTATATAGTAACAGGAACTTATTTACTCTCACCTTCTTATCTCTTTAAATGGAGTATGTGAGTTTATAAGTATGGTGACAGAAAGAGCATAGGAAATGAAAGAAACTTACGTCAGCTGTGTTAATTTTTTACAGCTAGTTCCTTTACGCAGATCTAGCTGGAAATGTTGTCTCATTTTTCGAAATTGTAAGTGGCTTTTCAAATTAAAGCTTTTTTTTAAAAATCCTGCTTTCAGCAGAATAAATAAAATTTTATACAAACAAAGACTGAATAAAAGGGGAAGACTGAGATCACAGGACTGCTAAGACCACAGGAAAGAGTATTTTTCAAGGGGTTGGCCTTATTTTTCAATAAAAAAGGTTTGAGATCTTATTGCTGAAAATGAACAGCTGAAATTAACAGGAAAAGTAAATGTTTTTTCATCCACATTTGGAGGTGGAGTAGAATTCTTCAGGTGTCTCAGTAATTGTTGGTAAGGACTTTCTCTGCTGAGCTGCATGATACTAAATTAAATGATTTGTTTTTCAATATGAATAAGATTTTCTTATCAGTCAGCTTACACGTAATCAACTTAAATGCAGTTTTAGAAAGGGATGAACCATGTCAATGTAATTCCCAAGATGAGAAATGAATACCTGATGAACTTCATTCTTCTAAGATAAAAAATAATACATTACTTTAGCATTTTTTTTTTCCTGGTGATTCTGTTAAGTAGCGGTTATGGGGTGGGTTCTTGTTACACAGAGAATATTCTCCATATAATATATACATACACTTACTCTTCTTGTACCGTAATTCCATTAGTAGTGAAATATCCCCAAATATGTTAAAAGTTTTACCAATAGAACTGTTTAAGAACACTGAAAATAAATTAAAGATGACAAATTTGGCTAGCCAAAAAGGAAGATTTGGTTTTGAACAAAAACAATGGTAGTCAAATGTGAAGTATGGACACATACTTTGAACCATTGCCTTATTTTTGTTAGGTTTCACCTGACAAAGCTGAATGTGAAACAATAGTCTGAAAATAAACTCAGGCCCCAGAGAGGAGGGAGATATTTATGGTAGTAAGACAAAGTGAGGCAGTACAGAGGATCTGGTGTTAAGCCGAGTTGAATTTCCTTCAAACAGACTGTGAGATGACAGCACAGAGTGAATGAGAGATCTTGGGAAGGGACTGCAGGCAGTTGTTCGGGTGCCTTCCAGGCAGTGTGGGTTAGTCCTTAACTGTAGTGTTAAGAGAAATATAAAAAATGGTGTTTGGGAAATAGTATAATATAAAGGCAGGTCAGTAAGAAATCTTACACGACGCTATGGTGCTTCATGACTATATGTTACATGTGCAGGAAGGACCTCTTCAAAAATGATTCCCCTTTTTACCAAGGTCCGAGCTAATGGCCCACTGGATCTCTGTGTTATGGAGTGATGGGATGTTACTGTATCCCATAAAAATGGAATAATTCTTCATTCATGAGAATTAATAATACACAGTACAATAAATTCATTAACTAATTTCTTATTCTTTTTTTTTTTTTTACTAAATGTTCATAGTTAAAGTGCAAACAATAAATAGTAATTTAAAAAAAAAAAAAACAAAACCAAAACCAAACCACAAAACCCTACTGGTCCTCCAATTGTATCTGCTACATGCTAGTGCAGAATTACTAATGAGAACATATTTAGGTATAAATAAATCTTTCATCCTCATTATAACTCCACTGTGTTCCTACAGTGAAGTCATCCACACAGAGCTGCTTATGGGTTGAAAGCCTCAATAGCCTCTTTTATTTATAATAAATATTGCATACTAATGTTAACAATGTCATTGTGTGATGTCTCAATAGAGAATTATGACTTCATGTAATCAGTTAGCTTGATGTCTCTTCTCTCCTGTAATGGAGTCAATTTTCCTTACAAAGGAGATGAGAATCACTTATTCACAAACCTTGTAACAAATATTCTATGTACGTACTATGTTAACCCAATATTAAGGTGGCACAATGAAGCTCAAAGCCAGGAAACACAGAGTTAAAGTTCAGTGCTTAATCTTAACTTATCCCTGTTGGGTGCACTGAAATACACTTTAAAGTTAGAAATCCGTATTTCCCCCAAAATAGTATCTGAAGTGTGAATTACTGCATTTTCCACATATAGGTATATGGAATATTCCTGAAATGTGCATGACTATAAATAACATAATCATAAAAATGATTTTGTGGAACATAGCTAGTGCAAAGAGAGGATAAAATGTATTTATATTAATGAGCAAAGAGTAAAGCAATCTTCCATCATCTACCAGAGACAAACGGCACGTTGGGGAATAGGGGCCCATCTCAAACAGCACTTATGCACACGCTTAACCTCAATTATGGCATCAACGGGACTTCAGTACAATCTTAAACACCAGGGGGAAAAAGGAACTAATGCATTGGCGTAAAGACTCATATTTATATAATAATACAAAATATTAAGTAAACTGTAGCACGGTCATTTGTRATGCATGAATATAGATATCTTGTAATATTAACATAATACAATTGAATGCTTAGCTCCTGAACGCCTTCAAAATAATTTATCTGAATGCTCATGAGAGAAGTTCAGGCTAAGATGAAAAGCATAAATCCACCTAACAGCTAACAAATAATTCACATAACTGTCTGAAGACATGTTCAGAATACAGGATTTTATGATAACTAAAGGGCAGGATATTCCAGCTCTTGTGAAAATACCAGCTCTTATTAGTGCAAGTTTGCAACTTAACATGAAAAATAAAAGTAAACAAGTTATTCTAAAACAAAACTCAAACAGAAACGGAATTCTTTGTAGTGGAATAGGACACCTCTGGTAGGAAACAGTTTCAGAACCAATGCTATCATCCCAGTTTTTCACATCTGTACAAAAAATAGATGTCACATTGTATTAGGCCAGTGCAGGTACTGAAAATACCTGGATACTTCTTATGGAGAAAAGAATGTGTGATACTTGAGAAGGAATTATTTCTCATTTAAACTAAACCCATGTCTGTATTTTCATCAGAATATCACTTCTAACTGCAGTGTAATCGTGTCTGATTTGTCTGGAGATCTGCAATGTGCTAGTATTTTTATCTATGTTACAAATACGTTATTCAAGAGCTATTATTTCATTTATTAATTTTAGGAACTGTTAGCTAGATTGTCTTTTTTCTGCCAGTATRAATTTGGAGATATTCCGCCCATGTCAGCAGTCAACTTCACATTTACACCAATGTATCTGTACAGGATTAAGCGTTTGTCCTCTAGTCTATGTTTTCTAAGTTTAACTGCATATTCATAACTTTATTKGGAGTTTCCTTTTATTTTCATTAGAGTACGTACTAATTAGGAATGATTTAAGCTACAAAATGATGTGGATTGTGTTGGAATGAACAAAACAGAGGATGTGTACATGATACCCTCTGGCTGAAAGAGATGATCGGTTCCTGCGTGCACAAAGGAAGTTGGTTAGGAATCACCTGATATTTTTGCCTGTAGTCACTGGGATGACATGAGCATAGGTTTCAAATGTGTGTGAAATGAGGGGAGCAATGAACAGATGTAGTTTCAGCTTGTTGTTGACAAGGTGGGTGTCAACAGGTATCATTTCAGGGGCAGTGTGCAATGCTTTTGGTGCTCAGGTGGTGTAGATGTGTTTACCTGTGGAATTTGTTACCTCTGTGGTGATAGTTCAGCTAAAAAAAATCTAGACTTCGTTCAATTAACTCCAAAAAGACAGGCCTCTGAGTCTGTGCAGGGCTCACTGTAGGATTCATGGAGTCTTAAAAATTTCCATTACCTCTGGCTTAATTTTGTGTTACTTTACTTCAGTGGGGACTGTTCACCTGCTTACAGTCAAGCATGTTGTAAATGTCTGCAAGATCAGAGCATTTGATCATAGCTCTTTGGGATRCTACACTGTGCTCAGTGCAGGAGGGGTCAGGCATAACAGTGCCTTGAAGTTTTAGCGTGATGTAAATAATCAAAGAGAAATGTGAGGCTCTAAACTTCAGCCAGCTTTTGAATGATCTTAAATGTATTTATAAAACAGGAAAACCACTATTTTGATCTCATTTTCATAACATAAAAAATTCTAAAGGGATTTTCCTTTGAACTTTACAAAAATCTGCTGAAATAATGTAACACCCTAGCACAAAAGCTGCAGGTTTTGAGAATTAAAACTGAGTGAAAACAGGGATTTTTGCTGAGATTATATTTCCAGTTTATGGGATGCATTTCTAACTGGACTTCCACGTGTCATAACAAACAAGGGCCAAAACCTCCCCATCTGTGAGGGAATTCCCCATTTGTGCAGGTTCACCCTGGTCATCTTGGTGAACATGAAAGGAAGAGCCTCGATGAAAAGGCCCGGAGCTCTCGCCCACTGGGTCTCTGCTGGAGRTCGTTTAGGATTGCCCCCTTCCCACACTGCGGGGCTGTGGTATGTGCAGTAGCCGTTCTGCCTGGCAGCAGTGTCAGTGCTGGGCGCAGATTACAGCCTGACTGCACAGCCTCTCTGCAGTGAAAGCCATGTATTAAAAGAGTCCTTGTAAACAGATAATTAACTTCATGTTTAATTATATGTCCAAAAATTGTCTGAAAATTGATGTTCCAAAAATTAAAAATTACGAACTAATGCAAATTTTTTAGCTGCTCTCACCACACTCATTAGGAGAATCCTCCAAAAAATTGTCTCTCGAATAAATAAGCCTCCACTTACATAAATAAAGGAGCCATATTTAGATTCCAGTTCAACATGCAGGAGAAATTTGGCAAATCTAATGTTTTCAAATCAATTTGCTATGTGTTATGAGAATAATGTCAGTGGAAAGGTTACTTTTTAATTTTTTTTATGTTTAAAAATGTAAAGGAGAAAGAAGAAAGTTGGCTTTGATAAACATAAAGGCAGTGCTTTAAATAGCTAGAGCAGTGATAAGGCAAAGAGCTTCTAAAGAAATGAGGCGTGAAAATTTTTTTTTAAACTCCAAATGAAAACTGTGTATTCACCAGAATAGCTTTAAATTTTGTGAAACAGGACAGCAATATATTTTACAGTCTTGAGCAAGGAAGCAGAGAGCCTTGCCATAATAGAATATGTACTACATCCCTGCAAAGAAGACAAATAACAATATCTAAAATGCTTTCTCCTTGACCAAAGAAATTCTGTAAGATATAAGTAATTTTGATTTTGCCACAATAAAAGAACATCAGAATTTGGAGTTTGATAAAACTGTTCTGTTGGCTGGGAAGTTTGCCTTTCAACTGTGTTTGATGTGATATTCAGTTCATTTTGCCAAAATATTTTATGCCAAGTATTGCTATTAAATCTTTTATGTTGCAGAGATTTTTGTCAACAGACACACAAGGATTGGGTTTTAAGTGGAGTTAATCATTGAACTTGGAGAAGAGAAACACTGGGGGAGTACTTCACTTATACAAACAAACCACCATGCAAGCTTCAGCCATTTCTATAATTATTACCCTGTTTTCAGAATAGTGTAGGTAAAACATAAAATCTGGCTCCCTCTCTGATCTCTATTCATGTTTAAGTTTTGTAGAACCTATTGGAAGAAATGGATAATTAAAATAGAAAAAACCATATATTTGCTGCAGCCGCTGGTGTATCAAATCTTTTGAAGTCTACTTTAAGTAATTATATCTGAGCACTTCTTTTGGAAGCCTAAGAAATAACATAGAACTTTCTAAGATATCGTTGTTTTCTGACTCTTTCAATTCTTTGTAAATACTATATATCGTTATAATGATAGATTAAATGTTAATCCATTCTGCCTTCAAAAAACAAACCTTAAAAGGCAAATGGATCCCCATAGAATAAAGTAGTGCCCTGCTTTTTTCCCTATAACCTCCAGCATGTCCAAAACAGTCACAATAAATAATATTTTTAATTGGTGTTTGTGGTTTCATTTTACTATTTGATTTACATTGTAAATTTGGGCATCTCTTAAATGCAAAGGTAAATATATATTGCAAAGGTGTGGTTTGGTGTTTTTGTTATTACTGTGTACTCAGGTGTATGTAATCACTAAGCATAGATTAGCCCTGTAATGGGAGCTGCTAATAATTGTAGACATTTGGCAAGTGATCCCTTTCCATATCAGAGAGGAGAAGTAAGGGCATACTTGTACATGGATAATACCGAGTAATGTTTAGCAGATATTGCTGTGGTATTACTGAAACTCTAGCTTATAATTCTTAAAGCAAGATCCACCTTCCATCACCAAAAGCAGTGAGGTGTGGTAGTCAATTGTGATTGGGATGTGGGAGAGAAAATCCATGGCACAATTCAAGATAAGGAATAGATCATAGCCTGACAACAGGGCAGCTCTTGCTACCTAATGAAGCTATAGTTCCTAATGAGCTTGTCCTCCTGAACCATAGAGGATAATGGATCTATGCAATTCTGGATTCCCTTCCCCATTTTGCAGAGCCCAGGTCCAACTGGGAGGCACTATGGCATAAAAGGATGACTGCCATTTTCCATTGCTGTCTCAAAATGATTTGTCCTTGTGTTTCTTATTTTCCATAGTAATCACTACCATAACTCTGCATCCAGTGGCATTTGACGGTGAAAGTGACACCCACACCAGGGAATATGTCTAGAAAAGGAGCAGACAACATGACAACTGTTGCTAAAGTAGCATCATCCCTGATGGGTTTGTACCACTCTATCCCAAACGGGGACAAAAACTTACAACATGGACCAAAAAGTCAACATGCTCAGGCCCTGCAGTTTATCTGGGTCAGCTGCAGGCTATCCCTAGTTTGGGTTTTGAATAAGGCAGTAGGCAGTGGTCCTGTCTTCCTTAACACCTGTCTGATCAGAAGGACCATGGAGGGTTGAAGTGCAAGGTGGAATCCCAGGTATTGTTTAGGAAGTGGTGGCAGGGTACAACAAAGCATGCTGATGTTCATTGCCTTTCTTTTGGTATGCTAATGGCTCCTTGATAAAGCTGGCATGCATTAGAGATGGCTTGGCAGTGCAACACAAAAATCCCAGTATCGATGCCACAAGTAATTCTTCTTCCCAGGTGATGAGAGTTTTACAGGAACTGCTCTAGTCTGGCCTGGCAGCACCCAGAAATATTAGTTTTCCCCACTACTCACTTTGGCTGCTGCTGTTCCTGCTTCAGCTGTAAGCCAGCATCTAAGACAGACAGACCCTGCACCAGTGAGCTCGCTATACAGCTGCAGACAAAAGTCAGGCAAAGAGTAATCCCAGTAAGATGTTGGTTAAGAAATTCCTGTGCCACTTGCGCAGCTCCCTGGAGATGACGGAAGAGGCATAACAGTGACTCTTCCAGATTCCATTTCCTGTTATTTTGAGGAAGGTGGTGTGACTACGTTAAACTTTGGGAGTGTGTATAAAAGGGTATAAATAACAGCTCTCTTGAGCGGTTTTAAACCTTTTAAAAGTTGTATTAATCACAAAGAATTTCTCAAAAAAAAAAAAAAAAAAAAAAAAAAGAGCGCACTGTTGTACATCTTAA
>JAYKAV010000056.1:1924402-2017364 GCA_035582835.1 Phoebastria nigripes | reverse complement strand
AAAAAAAAAAAAAAAAAAAAAAAAATTCCGGCAGAGACATGTCTGTTGCAAGTGCTTAAAAATAGATCCCTGAACTGAAATTTCCAAATTAAAAGTTTTATTTCAAAATAAAACATTCTAGCACACGTTTTTCCTGAGGGAACTTTGATTAATTAGACTCTCTGCTAACCTGTTTCTGCTGTAAGGGTAGTGTGTGGTGTGGGAAGGTGGTTCGTCCCATGYAGTGGGTGGCTCCAGGAGATGGAGCTGAAGAGCAGCAGGATGAAGGGAAAGACCGCGACTCATCTGCCTACCCACTGACAGGAGCTGTGGCTTGTGCAAGCCCTGGGGCTTTAGTTTAAAGAGTATTTCTTTTGAGGGAGCTACCCATGGACTCCTGCATCCTACATTACTTTGTTGTGCACAGAATGACTGTTTGTGTGGCCTGTGTTAAACAGCAGAGTCTATGTATTTTTAAAATAAAGGAGAAAAACAGTCTAGTTTACTACTCAGTCCCACAAGCATCTGTTTTGGGGACAGTACAAGGGCAGAAATAAGAAAGATGATGCAGAAAATATCTGGTTATTTTTTACCCAGGAACATTTTCCTCCAGGTACAAGATGTGGTCTTCAAACACTTACTTTAGCCCAGCTGGGGAGAATACTGGGGTACAGGGGCCCAGCATGTGGCCAAAGCTCCGTCAGCTGTCACTGCTGTAGAAGGAGACACCTGTGAATGTAAATCCCTAGATTCAAGTCTTGAGAAGCCCAAACAATCCAGGAGTGGCTGGGTCTTGCACCCTTGTGAGTCCACAGAAATCAAGGCTTGAGTCCATCACCAAAACCTGTTACTGTTATTTTCATTTTTGCCTATATCATAACATTCAGATGTCCAGCAGATACGGCAATGCCATGCTGGCGTAAATAGGTAAGGAATATTTTTCTGAACTGAAGTGGAAACAGCTGCTTTGTAATGGCTCTGAGTTACCTTGAAACAAGAGCCAGAGAAAATGCAATGTGTCCCTTGCCTGTAAAGTCCCTCTGAGGCTTTAACTTTGTGCACATCAAAAGGTTTTACTCTCCAAAAATTAATCCTCAGTTAAAAAGAGGAAAGATGCCCTTTGCCACTTTTGCTTGGAGCCCAATATCTTCCGACATTCCGTAGCAGCTGTGGCAGTGCTCTGCTTAATGCAAAGAACATCTGGGCTGCCTGCAATTCTGGAAGAGAAGTGTCAAAAGTGTCATAGACATCCTTGAGCAAAGAAGGATCTTCACTTTTATTACACAGAAGTGTCAAAAACAGCATTATTGAACATCAGGTTGCAATTTGGCACGCAGAATATAAGTCTGAGTAGATGTGACAAAACCCCTTCTAGGAAATTGCTACTTAACATTATTTTTTCATAGTTTCAAATTAGCACTTAAAGAAAAAGAACAAATGGAGAGCAGCTAGGTAACCCTGACAATGAAAGATCCTAGCATTCTTTTTTTGGTGCTTACTTCACAACCTCATTGCTGTCCAGTGAGTGACTGAGATTGATTAAATCACTGTCATCATCGGTGAAATGCACTGCATTGATCCAGCCTCACTCACAAAGCCAGCCTATGTGATGCAGCTAATTTGGCATAATTGAAAGTTCCAGCTCCAGAAGGTCACTGAGCTGGACTCGGGACACCAGTTATTGTTTTATCCTTGGAACAGGGTCAACTCTCCTGATCAAATACGATGGCTTTGTGTCACACTCTTAATTGCTCTTTCATGGTTTGTATAGGATAAACCCAGGCTTTCATATTTTGATTGAATTTTTATGGTGGACAGGAGATAATGATCACCTCTTTATGCTAATTTTTTTTTTTAAACTCTGATTAGACCAAAACATGGGATTGAGCTCTTGTTTCTTACTCAAGTACAATTCTACTAAGAAAACATTCAGATCAGGACAGCAAATGTCTTTAGATAAGGATGGCAGCGTGATACACATCATTAAGTATTTAATTTACAAAGGAAAATATGGCATTAGTTAAAAGTTTGTTGGAACACTGTTGAAGGTCATGTTCCTCTCTTCTGTTACCACATCTCTGTTTCCCGCCTTCCCCTCTTTGTCCATTTTCTGCTGTTCTCTCCTGGAGCTTGAGTGCTGCAGTTGAGATCTCAGTCTGAACCAAGTTTGAGACCATGGAGTTAAGTAAACTCAAAGGTCACACACAGTCAGAGAACAGAGGAGTCGCAAAAAGACATGCAGACAGGCATTAAGACTGGGTTGTCAACTTCTTAGTAATGCCGCATGTTTCAGCTGAAAATCTTCTGAACAGGGTCCAATTTCCTGATGGAAAGGTTGTGCCTTCAGGAAAAAGGCCATCAGGCCCTTTGCTTTGTGCTTTAAGACGGACACCAAAATCCCACGCCGCTTTCAAGATATGCAGTTTATGTAAGCAGTGCAGTATGAATATGCATGTGTAAAAACTGTTTCTCATAAAGAAAAACAGTCAAACACGGAAGTGTTTGGAAAAAATTGTTTCTTTATACTTTACAGAATCCAGTGGGCAAAGCTAAGAATTTAGGTAGGTCTTACAAGCTGTGTAATTGGTTTGTTGGCCCTTTGCTCACAGTGAAATTAGCAGCATATCTTTTATTTCTTTCCCTGTGTTTGCTGTTAAAAAGTGAGCATATCCCAATAGCTCCCATTGTTTCCCATTCCAAGTGCAGGTCAAAATGCCAGCTTTCTAATGGTGAATGTCATGTATAATTTATCATAGAAAAAAGTACTTGATAAAATCTCTGCAATAGTTCCTTCTTGCTTTGTTATTCAGATAAGGTTTTTTTTGTGTTTTGGGGGTTTGTTGGTTGCTTGGGTCTTCTGGTTTTTTTGGAAGCATGCCTTCTATCAGCTATAAAGCAAGCAAAAAAGAAAAGGCACCAAAATGCTAATGTACTGGTACATAAGGTAAAGGACAGCTGTGGTACTCTTGTGGGACACTGGCTTGACACAACCTTTTTGTAATGGATTAGTATACCTTAATTTCCGAGTTGTTCAAAAGTGGTTTGTGGGGAAGGATTTTCACAAAGCAAGCAACATAGAATTGTTATGAGTTTGGTGATACAACATTTTTTATGATGATGAACAAAACAGTGAGTTAAGATAGTTGGCTTATTGAAAGAGTGGAAGATATATAAAAAGCAAATAAATCTTTCCATAAAGTTTAAAAAAAATCTAGTGTTTGGACATATGCATAGAAATAGGAGGTACATCTATATCGAATACATAACTCTCTCTTCAAAAATAAAGGTCCCATCTAGGCCAAAGGGAAATGACAAGCCATAATGCAATAGTTCTGATTGTTTTATATTTTGTAAGTCTTTCAAAAGTTTCATCCTAGCAACTTTTAAAACAAAACTTGCAATCGACAAATCCCACTGGGCTCCTATTTATAGTATCTTAATTTTCAAAGAAAGCAAATCAGGCAACAGTTTTTAATATGAATAATATTGCTCCCAGCATTCTGCCTGCAGCCCACACATTGTGTTTTTTGGCATGATCGTGGCAATTAAAAAAAATAAGCAACTCTTTTTAATATTTTTTTTATACATAAGCTATTACAGTCAACGCTGACACAGCTGGCAAAGAAACTCAGTGAAAGGTAAACATTCTGCTCAAAATGTAATATAACATACTGTTGTGTTTGGTTGTTAAAATGTAATCTTCCTGAAAGAATATTTTAAAAGTAAGTTTATATTTTTAATTTTTTTACGGAATTTCTAGTATATTGGTATCTGATTTAAAAAAATAATAACCTTTTAAAGAAATGACACTTATGATACTGGATATTTCAGTCAACAGCTTATTGAATTTTTAAAAATATTCTTACCAAAATCAGGAAAGAAAATGAGGTATGATGTTTTATCCTTCAGCAGAATGTAATAGTCTGAGCTAGTAAAATCAATTTCTTTTAATAAAATTCTATCAAAAGCAGGAAGTTCAATAATAAACGTCTTCAACTATTTAAAAGGAAGAAAACTTCCAACAGAATTAAGATTAGTTTATGACTTGCTTCAGCAACAACAGAAGATTGTCTAATTCCTTGATCTAATTACTATGAGCATGTACGAAGTGAGATTGTGGAATGATACGTATTTCACTAGAGAAAACACACAAAGGTGTTTCTTTTAGGTAAGGGCCATAGGTAAAAAATTATCTGTCGTATATGTCCAGAAGTCCTCAAGGTACTTTTTATTTTATTTTTAAAAATCATGACTTTGTGTGATTGCTGATGATTAAGATGCTGCACTTCCAACATATTATTGCCTGTTGGAGGCAARTGCAGAGGCGGCCAAGCAGAGCTGGGTGCATGCAGGATGCTGGTGCTCTCTGCAAGGCTCGGGAGGATCCTTAGCAAGAGCCGGGCGGTGCCTGTGTGTTGCAAAACCCACCTCTGCCTCAAAGTATGCTGGTGTTCACGGGACAGCTTTGTGGGAAGTGTGTGTAGATAAACAAATGCAGAAAGCACCTAGTATAACCACTGCGGAAACTTGTGGACATACTATATAGCTACATGCACTCCATATTGCGTGACAGCTCAGCAGTTATTGGAAATCCTGATTGATGTTTGCTGGCCTGACATGTAAGAATACAAGATGTGCTGTTTTGTGCTAGCTGGGCAATGGAACAGCATTCTGTCCCTAGCCATCTTAGTGTCCACCATAAACGGTGTCCCTGTCAGCTTGCCTGTCACACTTCAATTACGTTTGAAAGGAATTTTTGAAAGCATCCAACCTTTCCTTTTACTGATTACCAGTACATCCTTGGTATTGGGGTCTTCCAACTCCCAGTTGTTTCTCTTTCTCTGACTGAATTAAAAAAAGGGCAGGTGTGCAAAATAGATATCTGCCCTTTTATAATCTAGTAAATAGCCCTCTGGGTACAGAGTTGAAGTATGGCTTTGAGTTTATAAAAACAACTGAATAGTTATTTTTAACGTGTATAACATGAGATGAAGAGAAGCATTTAAAGTTTAGAGCAACCTTCAGTAGAGAGGAAAATTATCTGGTGAATCCTATTGTTAATCTTGGAATGTGTTTCAGATGTTAGGTGTGGACTTCATATCACCCTCAGGGCAGTTAATAACAGCTAAATGAGCATTAACTCTGCCAAAGTCAGTGGAATTCTATCAGCTTGAATCCAGGGGGATTGTTGTGTTTATGTCTTGACACAAAATAAGTTCAAAATAATCGTGCAGCAAAAGCTGTTCAAGGCCTGATTCTCCAGTCATTCTGATCTCTTACACCAGCACAATTGTGAACCAGCACAATTGTGACCAGGACAATTGTGAACTAAACTTGTCCTCTGACTAGGACAAATATAATGCAAAAGATTTTGATTACATAGAGATTTTTTTCCAGTGGAAATACCACAATTAAAAGAGGAAGAGAACTTTGCGGGGCAGGAGCTAATCCTGGAATTCTTGTCTAACTACTTTTAACAACCTGTGCTCTCTCTGTTCATGGAAATGATCGTACCTGGCATCATATTATAAAAATAACAAAAGACTAGGAGCRTGGTGTGTTTCGTGTGAAGACTCAGTTGCCCTGATCTGATCCTCATATAAGAAAAGAGAGGAAGCTTTTCCAGATTCAGGAGGTTTCAGTACAGCCTAAACTGTTAGAATATGAGTATTTGGGGGCATCCCACATCCAGTTTTCTATTGGTTCCTTAATCRCGATAGATATGCCCTACATAGCTGTCCCCAGGTGCGTGTTGGTGGATTTGAGGAGTCATATACTCCTGACTGGGGCCAGTGTCTTGCTGTTCTTACTGAGTTTCAGAGCAACCTCCTCGCCAAATGCAAAACCCAAACATGATGATTAAATAAAGTGAACTACTATGTTGTATCAATCAATTACACTATAGACTCTCCAGGATCAGAACAAATGAAAGTTTCATGTGCCCCTGTCTACTATTGGCAGAACATTTGGTTTGGGCTTTCGGAGCCATTGGTATATGTTCGTCTGCTCTCTGCTAGTGTTCTTAGCAGCCCACGTAGGCCTGTGCACAGCGAAAGGTCATCTCTAGTTGGTATAGTCCTGATGAGCAGATCATCACCTGTACCYCTTCCCTGAGACTTCCAGCTGAGCAAGTTGGAGCTCCCTGTGGGGCTGTTGGTGTGCACATGCCCATGATGGACAGCAGGCTCTGCATTTCCAATCTAGCCCAAAGTCAATAGGAAAGGAAGTACTATGCTATGAAAGAATTTAAGTCTTTTGTGATATACAGCACTATGATTATTACTATGCACCCTGTATTAGGCCCATGTAAAATGAAGTTGTTGATATTAAACACAAAAATATCTGTGATAATTTTATGTCCATTCAAAACAAAAGGGGTGGAGGGGGAAGAAAAGAGGAAAATGCAAGGGATCAATGTTTGCTTAATAGAAAAAGACAACGTCTGTAGGTAGAAAATTATAATTCTAAGTTTTTTAAGACTATTACAAAGAATAGAGAATAAAAATAGAGAGAGCTGGAAAAAGCAATAAAATCTATAAACATTAATTCATAGTGTGCTTTTTTTGAAGTATATGACTTTTTTTCCCACAAACCCACTAATAGGGTTCTAAATATGAGTTAGAATAGCAAATTGCTTTTTCCATCTCTGGGATCTGTAGCTTCACCTCTACACCTGAATAAAAACATTAACCAAGAGGCAGATACTTATTTCTTTTGTTTATGCTCAGCCTCAGGAATTTTTCAGCTGAAATCAATAATTAAAATGTTTATTAGCCATTGTAAGTGTTACAAATGCAACTTTGTTAAACACAGATGTATATATATCTTGGATAACTGAGATATTTATGTCCAGATTTTTTAGCCAAGTAACAGAATTTAGGAGGAGAGACAATATATAACTTCATATTTACTCAGTAGATACTGTATTCACTAAGGAGATTCAAACAATTTGGTATCTTTTCATTTTCTTTACATAATAGAAAGCAGTAGTTGGTTCTTAAAAAGAAACAGATTCACATAGGGTTTATTTCAAGTGTTATAGCAAGCATGGGGTTTAACATAAAAGCTTCTAAAAGATCACAGAAGAAATGTACTAAATGATTGCAGGAAGTAGAACTCCTGGTGCAACCAGAATTTCAAACACTCTTCTGAATGAATATAAGTCTCTGATTAATCAAAAATACTTATAATACCTGCCTGAGGTTACATATGTAGTTTTATATATTCATATGGAGCAAGGCGATTTGGGTGTATATTTGAAAAGAGAAAATGAGACCTTAGTATTAAAATACGTATCTTGGCTTGTAATATCTCTACTCTTGTCTATCTATTTCTTTACTGTTGTCTGCTATCTCTACTGTTGTCACCGGTGCTTAGGAAAGAGAAGTGTTATTTTAGAAATTTCATAATCAATTAGCTGAACACCATCTCTGTGTCAGATGTACAAGGTATCAGCACATGAACCAATATTCAAACTGAGTGTTTGAGTGCATGTTTTGGATAGAAGAGGGATCATGTGCCCATACACAGTACTCTGCCTTAGAGGGGTAAAGGTTAAATAGACCTACACTTCTGTTCCTCCTCTTCCCGTGGCACTCTGGCCAGGAGTGGTTTTATTGCTAAAGAATGAAGACATGGTTCTTGCTTGTTAGGCTCTTGGGATTATAACACTGAATATAGTGAAATAAGCCTAAAGCTTTTGGAAGCTGGGAAGCTTTTCTTCGGATATCTGCAGAAATATAAATCTCTTTTTATTTTTTTTCAAATTTCCCTTAACAATTCCACAATATCAGTTACTTTGCCCTGATGAAACAAAATGCAGTTTCCGCTTTTTGCTCCCTCTGAGCATCCCTAGCTCTGAAGTGGAGCTGCATATCCAGCTGGCAAGGTGCTGACATGGGAGTGCCACTGCTCCAGCAGGCTGCTGCTATCCTTTGCATCCAGCGGCAGTCCCTTAGCGAGAGTCAGTTAAGCTCTGCTGGATTCTTCCTCCTAGCTACAGATCTAAATCCACGAAGCAAAATAGTTCAAAATACTATGTTGCCCCCTTGCTCTTCTCCTTACGCCAGTGGTGCTAGCTTGGAGTACTTCATTGTCACGTGCATCTCTCTTTTTCACTCCATAGCTTTTCTAATAAAATGCCTTAGTTTAATGAACATGTGAAACGCTGCTCTTCTCTGAATCTCTCCTCAAAGCAACGTCTGCTGCAATACCACAAGAAGTCACTCACACCCAAGGACAACAGGGGTTCTGTGACAGCCAGAACAAAAGGTGCCGATTTTTGTTAAAAACTTTCAGATTATTTTGGAATCATTAAACTGTGAAATAGCTATTTCGTTAGCTTACAATTTTTTCTACACATAACATTTATTCCTCTTCATCATTCCCTGTTTTTGCTTCTCATAGCTATTTGTTGCATCTTGCTTCAGATGAAAGTGTAAACTCTGAATAAGCCTCTCATCTTCTTGCTCACTGACCTAGCACAGTGAAGCCAATGGCAACATCCACATCACTGCAAATAATAGTCAGCCCCCGCAAAGAAGGTATAGGTAAGTAATACCCTTCTTAATGTGAACAGTCACCAGGCATAGGTACGGTTCATACTGTAGTCCATCATACTTCTTAGGAATTATATTCTGTGGACTATACTTTAATATGCTTTTCTTAGGATAAAGCTATTATCCTATAGGCCAAATTAATACGTCCACATTTTAAAAGGAAACCAATCATTTGGATTTAAACACTCTGTTTTGTGTTTGCAAGAGTGGAGAAAATTGAGTCTAATAGGAAACCCATGATTATATATCCGGTGTAATAAATGCTAACAACAGATTTCTAAAGGCTATCCAGAACTTGCAGTAATGTGCCCTCTATTTCATTCTCATTTATGGCGGTGATAATACAAACAAAATCTTTACAACTCCATGAGTGGACTTCCTCTGAGTTGTGATCAGAACTGGGCCTTTTGTTTGTATTGATACTAACCCGCCAAAGTTTCTGACTGACAAGGAGCTCCTTCAAGTTTTGCGAAGGACTGGAGGACTGAAAGTCTGCTGTACTTCTGCAGTCAAAGGCACTTTGTAGTCAACGGCTCCTTGTAGCAAGCAGTGGCGGGTTGAATTTTGTATCCCTCAATTAACTTCTGGTCAGATTTCTGTAAGCTTCTGGAAGGATAAGTTTTAAATTACGTGTATTTTGTTAGAAGCTGAGCATGCCAAAATATGCCCTTCTCTTTGCTTTATTTGCTGTTGCTATTTGGAAATAAGTAGCACAGCTAAAAATGTCGGCTATTTTGAGACTGATAAAGGATAAGTATCATGGAAGAACAAGGTTATTATTTCTATGTGGTTTTCATTTAATTGCCAAAAAGTTTAGCCAGAATGAAGAAAAAATATTCATACCTTATGGAGGCTGTGAGATGAGTGTAATTTTAAATACTCATCCTCTCTTTTTCGTCTCGGCTATAAAGAACAGGCTTAGCTTAGCGAAGGAAAGTGCAAGGCTGGTAGACTCAGGTGTATTTTCAGAATACTGGATACATTRTATGCAGCCTGGCATACAAGCAAAAACATTGCAAAAACAAAAAAAAAAGTAAACAGACAGTCTAACAATAATTAATAACTCTCAGCTAAAGGATGAAAGCATATCTGGTGAAACTACAAGATAGGAAGGATACTGAGCTCCTGCTCTGCCAGATGGAAAGAAGATGGGTTTTGGATCTACCACGGCTTTCCACACTTGGCCTGGAAAGCGCAATGCTGTGTGTGAAACAGCCAGTTTGCCTGGTGCGTTCCCATGCCAGAGTCTCTCTCGACACTGCTTAAAAAGGAAGACATTTATTTAAATGAGATTAAGAAGATAGGACCCAAAAAATATGGTCAAATCCCCCTATATGTTAGTCTAAGTATATCATAAATATCACAGGAACTCTTTAGGACAAGAAAGATCTCTTTTTTTTTTTTTTTTCCTTCTTTCCCCCTGCCTCAGTACAAACCCTGGGCGAGCGAAGGTTAATCCTGAACATTGATGCCCAGTTTTGAGATACCATGATAGGGAGTAGCTCCTTCCAGCCTAATTTTGTCTGGATTAGCCCACAGGGACCTCTGTGCCCATAGAGCTGGATTGCTTCTGCTTCTCGTCCGGCAGTTAAGTTTGCAGATTCTATGGGGGAGGTACTCCTCACAGGGCACTGGTCAGGACTGGGACTTTTCAGTATTACAGTAATACAAATAATACATTATGTTAGGAGGCTTTGAAAGAGAAATGTTTGACTGTATTGAGCAAGTAATGATGTTTGATGTACCTCCAAGGTGGCAGTCAGTGGGTGAGCCTTGCAAAACTCAGCTGCTTCTCTCTCAGCAAGTTTCTGCCTTGTAAACAGTGCCTTTGTTTTCTGGCTATGTGGGCTCTGACGCCTTAGATTTCCCTTTGATGTATGAATGAATCCAGTGCTTCAAAACAAAACTCAAACTAGAGCTGGAAAAGCATAGAGGGAGAGAAGAAAGAAGGGAAAAGGAAAACGTAGTTTTGAATATCCACATTAATAAAGCTGGTGAAATGATCTGTGTACAGAGAATGATTGTGTACTTGCTGTTTGTGACCATTTGGGGCAGCTGAGGCTTGTGGATATACTTGAGGTTGCATGAGGTTTTTTTCTGTTTGCTAGCACGTACGTGTATGTGAGCAGTGGCAACATAAAACAATAAAAATTATGACCACTGACTCACTGACCAGAAACAGTCTGATTTACGTTGACTATTTGAAGCATGCAGCTGTGCCGACAGTGCATGAACAGCAACAGTGAGCTGTCTGTAAGCAGCTCAGAGGCAGAACTTTGTTTAGGCAAAGCGTCTATCAAATCACTCAATGCAGCAACTAATTCAGGTGAAAATAGTAATCTGGTCTTGGACAAACTGCAAGCAGACAAATGGGCCAAAGACTAGGCTGCTGGGGCCTGTGTATGGGGGGGAGCAACCTGGCCTCTCCTGGCAGCGAGGGAGGATGCTTCTTTCTTTGCACCTGTCCATCCCATGGCTCTTGATCTCTAAGGATCCTTTAACTGATTGGTTATCCCATACGGAAATGGATAAGAGGGGATATGCCCGCTATTGCACGTCTGTCTGTGTGTGAGAGAGAGATGAGGCTGTTTCCTGGGTTCAGAGTCTGGCGAGGCCACACAGAGGAGAGTGCAGGACAGGCTGCCCTTCTCCTTTATGTCTCGGAGTTGTGAAACAGAGCCCAGCTATACTGGCCCTCAGTTTGTCTAATAAAGTTGTGTACTATAAATGGATCAGCCAGTTGGGACTGGAACCACAATCCTCAGGGAACCTTTCAACAAATCTGGTTTGAGTTTCAAGTTGCAGTGAAATATGAAACGAGGTGGGTTTCATGCAGTTTCAGGTTTTGTTGAAAACCTTTCAACCAGCTCTAGTCAGTAGCTGTTGCTTTTTCAGTTTCCTCCCTCTAATGTGTCTCTGGTATTTCTAGTTGAATGTGCCTCAGATTAAGGGCAGTTAGGAGGAGGGGTGGAAATAAAAGCCCCTAAATGTGACTCAACACACTCGGAATTGAGAAAGAGTGCAGGGGATGCCCTTTCCTCGTTAAATTCCCTTTTTGGTCCCCCTTCTTGTGGAGTTTTACCAAAACTTCATTTTCATATGGCGATTTTTGGACTGTTTAGCTAACTGTGATAATAGCGCTACAGATCACCTCCTAACTGGCTGGGGCAAGTGGAAAAGGAGCCCTGCAGACTCTGTTTGGCAAGAGGACAGGAGACCTGGAGAAGCAGTCGGATTCCCAGCTGGCCCATGGCGCTTGCAGCCGGGAAAGCAGTCTGCACGCTGCCTGCCGTGGAGCCGGGAGGCGAGGAGGTGCTCGACTTCCCAGCTGGCAAGGGGAGTGTGAGGCCTGGAGAAGTGGGCTGCTTTCCGTTTGGCTTAACAGGTTGAGCAAGAGGCCAAGAAATGAGGTTCAGTTCCCATTAGCCTGTCTGGTTCTTGATTTGCTTCCTTTAGTTAAAAGCTGCAGAGAATACTGATGTTGTTTTGCCAGGCACAGGATTGGAGCTGAGTGGCATGGAAGAATAGAGACTTAAATAAGCACAGCTCGCTGTCTCTACTTGCTTTTGTCAGTTCGTGTAACAGCCCTGCTGCCAGCAACCTTCCTTACTAAATGGAGGAAAAAACAGGGGTCATTGGGAGTTGATTGTGCAGTTCTACGTTGGGTACTTAGGGTTGTTCTAAATTATTACAGAACCATTTATATCGGCAGAAACCCATTGTTAGCCTAGGCAGTGTATTGATGGTTTAAATATTTAGGAAAAGATTAGTATTTAGTGATTCCTTCCCAGGTATATTGGAAAATATACTTAATAGTTTGCCTGTTAAAAGGTTATTTAAATACATCACAGGTATTTTATGTGCAGACAATTCAAGCTTCATCTTCCCTGAAAGCATATTTGTAGTATATTAATTTCTTTTAATACACAGTAGTTGTGAGAAGGACAACAATAGATCTTCTGTTAATATGTGGCTAGCTCCATTGTAAAACCTGATTTTTATTTTTTCCCCTCATTGCCTGTAGTTATTCCTTTGGAATTTGTGGCCTGTTTTAAAAAATCATTCCTGATTTCTGAGCCAGTCTTCACTGGAGTTTGTAATAACACACTGTAATTTAGGCAGCTCTCTGAAGTCCCATGTGTAAAGTTATCTGTGTAGCGCTTGCATGATCAGAATCCAAGACAGCCCCATTTTCACTGAGTGCAAGATATTAACATTTTAAAATGACTTCAGATCCATGATTCAGTAAAAGCCAGTGGAACCTGAACTTCAGGGCTCTCTGCACTGCAGGCAGTAGCACATCTGTTACCTCACTTGTAACACGGTGCTAATAGCCAGGACTCTGGCAGCACATACTTCAGCTGAGAAGCACCCAAAGCCTTTGGAAGGCGTGAGCAGCCTGGGCTGAAGTTTGTGCTGATGCAGCTTCCCTCTTGGTATCTGAGTCGGCCAGTGAGTCTCATCCACTGCGTTCACAGGTGCAGCTTTCAGTACGCCTCTGGTCCCAGCGTAGAGACAGCATGAGTTGCTTTTGAGTTTTACTATAGATTTTTAGCAGATAACATCCATACATGTACATAGCCAGGGCTCTTTTTATATTCGAACGCCCTTTGGTAGTAGGCATACTTTGAACCTAGTCACCTGCAGTCTCATCACACTGCAGCCAAATCCAGGGCTGTGAATGAACTCACGAATGCAGTGAATTAGTGGGGTACTCCTAATCTATCAGCACATCTTGGGAACCGTGTGTATCTAAGGACATGTCTCCAGGGTGCAACACGGGGTTCTATGAAGATAATCCAAGCTAGTTCAGGTACCTACAAGCAGTATGACCAGCTTTCTCTGGCAGTCCCCCTGGACTCATTAATTGCCCTGTATTATGTTATCGCTGGTCTGTGGGTCCTGAGTGGGCTACTGGGCCCTCATCTTGGGGGCTGAGTCACTGGTGAGGAGCTGTGACTTTATTCATCAAACCCCAGTGTCTTGAAGCAGTTTATCAAGGAAAGCTGCTCAACCAGCTAGCATCTTCTGAGCCATGGAGGGGTATTGCAGAGTGCCTCAAAATATAACACTGTATGTGGCTAAGCAGAAACAAAAGAAAGGTAATATACTCATGACTAAGTTATGGATAGAAGGCCCAGTAATGAGGATAAACCACAGTCCAAAACAGGTACTCTCGAGCCTTCACTGAAACTCATCAGTATATTTTTATTGAAACACACAACATCCATGAGGTGCATGAGCAACCTGCCCTTTGAAAGCACTTGTGGTCACCTTTTTTTCAGGAAGCCAGCTCCAATGGCATTTGAGGAGAGAAGAATGCATTACCCTATGTTCACTCCACTGGGTAACCGGTGTCTTTGCAACACAAACATAGTGCAAGAGATTCCAGGGGAATTTATTCACCAGGTTCCCACTTTGCACCCCAAGCTGGACTCCCCCATCCACATGGGGAAAATGGGTTTGTATAACTCAGCACGTTCTCAGTCCACAGCTCACCTGCATAAGGAAACATGTATTTGGCCTGCCTTTACTGTCACAAAATTCCACTTTTTCCATAATCAGTTTTAATCATAGTATTTATAAGTTGGTTCATTTTACTTTTTTTTAATAACAGTTGATTGCCACATTATATAGGCAATAACCTATAAACTGGAATTGTTTTACACTCGTAAAGGCTTAAAATAGCAAGTCTAATTTGTTTATAAAAAAGTGATAAAAAAAAAAGACAGTGCCCCATGCTGAGACTTTGTATACCACCTTTCATTCTGGAGTACATCTTTATAGCTGTGTTATAAACCCCTCGTAAATGGGTTTTGTAGTAAAAGTGCTGACACAACTTTAACTATTGAATCTTGAACAGCAGYAATGCAATAAAAGATCAAACTGTAATGCTAGAATATAAAGAAAGAATCAAGATATGCAAAAAAGAGCAAAAGGTTTTCAGAAGTAATGGATCCTAACACAAAGATCCTAGATATAGACAAAAGAAATAATCTGACTAAGTCTTAAACCAGCCCTTGGAACTTTTATTATACTTTGGCTTTTAGACTGCCTGCCCAGGAGGCGCTGGGCTGTTGGTATACATTGATCAGGTCCAGAGAACTGCTGAAGCTCAGCTCACTCTAGTGGGTTTCTGTTGTTCACTTCTGGCATGAACAATAGTTGGTTTGCACTGCACTAAGCAATCAGTAAACTAGGGACCAGAGAGAAATGTGCTTCTGTAAGGGGTCTTTAGTGAGACAAATCCAGTGTAAGACATTCCTGCAGCAATGCAAGCTAATTGCTGTCCATCCATGTTCTTGACAGCAGCTAAAACAGCATCCAAGTCAATAGCAGCTGTCTGTGTTATAAGAGAATCCTTCTGGGGTACCATATGCCAAGAAATTTTTACTATTGCTTCACATTTTTCAGATTAAAGGTCTGTTTGAATTAGTGGAGATCATGAGGAAAATTATGAGTTTAGCCTAAGAAAGATATATAGCAATTGTGTATTGTAATTGAAATGGCTGGGGGGCCCTTTTGGAAGCGGTCTATGTCAAGTCACTTTGTTGTTGTTCAGCTTGGATGTACCTGTAATGTAGTGTACCTCATGCAACTGAAAATCAATTTGTTCTCTCTCAGTTCTAAGCTACTTCTCAAATTAAGCCCTATAAAACATTTCAAATAGAACAAAGAAAGCTGGCTGAAATAATATTTCATCTTCTGAAATAAGGATTTGTCAAAGCCAGTTGCATTACATGTGGCCAAGGAGGACACTGCTCATTTGAAAGGCTATTGAGAATCTGAGAGCTCATAAGTTTAAGTCCATCTGCTGCAGACTTCATGCACTACTAGCTATTACAGTAGCTTGACGATAATCTCAGCATCATCTTTTATTCCAGTCACAAAGGGCTGTCAAAAACCAAATAGTAAGAATTACTATAAACAGCAATGATTCAGTCTCAATGGCAATGGTTCTCTATATTCTAGCAATGTAATCTACTGCTCTACCCTTAAATTGGATATAGCATATGAAGTCCGTCAGCCATGCAGAAAGTGAAAATGTATATTGTCAAGGCCTTTGCTGTCTGGGAAACTGCTGATGAAGAGTCACAAAAGGAGTTTTAAATGCCCTAGAAGAAATTCCAAGTAACATTAAAGTCACAAATAGCAAATTTGACAACTCCCTCTGGACTAAGAAACTGCCTTCAAAAGTTTTATATTAGCTTCATGCATCATTGTTATAATTTATTAATGTACAATTTTTAGTTTTTTCAGACTGCATGGCTGGGGAATGGTAACTGTAACTTCTTTTTCATGATAAACAGCTGTTGAAAGATTTGCCAATATTCCCTCCTCTTATAATTCAAAAATGCATGCATTGCTTTTCATATTTCTGTTTCCCCAAAAGCATAATAAGATACTATATTTATGATTTAATTGATGAAACCTATTCTCTGTGGATATTACTACATTGTTTAGTTTGCTAATGTGCATATTTGCACCTAAGCTATTAAAAATCAGATATCAGGGCTGCATTAGGGCATACACTGGGTGAAAGCCATCTTTAACGCTTTGGCTTTTTCAGTATTCAGTAATTCTCTAGCAATTCCTATTCATCTTTGATTACAATCTCAGGAGTTTGGAAGAAAGACAAAATTGATAGGCAGTAAAAATACAGAATTTTGAAAAGGTCACCTGCTAGCAGGATTAAAACCTTGATTCCACCTGCTCATTATAAAGAATGTACCAAACATGAAATGGCATAATTTGAATCTGTTCTTCCGGCAGCGATTGGTTTATATGACTAGCAAATGCCATATACCATTCTTACAGCAGTCTGTGTGCAGAGAAACTTTTGCCCTAGCTGGGTATCGAGTACACCAACAGCTGATGCATGCGCTGTTCTAAGGAAGGACGTTTTAGATTGTCCAGCCCCTGTAGCTGCTGAAATTTGCAATGCAGGTCTGTTCCTACCCAGTGCAAGTACAATGTCTGTCTTGCTGGTTTGCATCTGAGATTCTCCATGACCCATAAGTCATTCCAGTGCTCATAGGTATATAGTACGTGCTTGATCTTTTGTTCATCTCTGTGTAGCATGACAACCGAAAGACCGTGGGGTTGTTTCTATGAAATATGTTTGAATTATAGGATCCTTAGTTTAATCATACAATAAAACTCAACACTGGAGGTATTTGCCACATTCCTTCAAAAGGAAAGCACTGTTCAGTTAGAGGCCTGACTAAAACACTTTAGAAGTTAATTAAATGTAATGATCTTCTTAATATTTATTATAGGCAAATTCTTCATTTGATCTTAAGCACCTCTCAGGGTAGATTCAGGTAAATGGGAAGAGAGAAATCATTAGGGAAAAATCTACAATTTTCTATTAAATTCCACCCGAAGTATTGTAAAGGCTAGATAGTGCATGTGTCAGATTATTCCCACTAAACTCAATGACAAAAATCTTGATTTTATTTCATCTTTTGTGTACCAGTTATTATGAACAATCTGCTTTTTGGTAATAGTTATTTGAAATCCTTATCTCTGTTACTGAAATAGAGTGCTGTAACTGGCAATGGTTGATCCATGGTATAGTGTGATTTAGCTACTGATACAAAAATGTAACACTTTTCTGCTTCCCTGCATCACTGCACATAACACTTTCTGCTTCCTCTTGTGCCTCCCTCAAGGATGGATTCTTGTTGTATTCTTGCAACCCCTTACTAGTGTAAGGAAGTTCAGGAGATAGCCCTGAGGATTCTGCATTACAAACCCTGTTGTTTGTATACAAGCTCATATTGCCTTTAAATATGGAGCGAAATTTATCTGTATCAGAGAAGTGCTAGAGAAGAAGGCTTTAAAAGATAATTGAAAGAGAAATGGAGTCTCTGCATAAGGAAATATGCAGTGGCAATGTGTGTGAAATATGAAGAGGGTGGCAAATATTTTTCATTGTTTATGTGCTTGTTTTTAAATAGCTTTCCATTTCATGATATCATTGCAAAAAACGAAAGGTGGAAAACCCCACACTTTTGGGGTTTGACACTAAGTCATTGTTCTGTAAAAGCAGTTAACTAATATTCCCATCCCCAGGCTGTTCCAGCACATATCATTACAATGATACTGGAAAACAAAGGTAGAAGTCATTTTGGCTTCTGTTCTGCCGCAAATGGAACAATTCAAAATGTTTCAAAATGTTTGCCCAGTACCCTAGATCAGCACAGTAACAGCAACTATCTTAATAATTACCCAGGGACAGATAAACTAATGGCACAAGCAAATGTTTCCTCTGTAGGCATTTAGGCAATGGTACTAGTAAGTTACGATAAAATAAAGTAATACTATCTTTCATTTTCATGACACTGACCTCAGGAATTGCTGTGCACCCTGAAAACTCCATCCTCTACTTGCTCACTCACCCTAGTGCATCAGGTCTACTCATTTGGCATATACAGCCAAGACATGCTGGCATTTCTGGCCAGAGTTCATGTTCTATTTACACTCACCCAAATTTGAGGTAATCCCATTGATTTCACTGGCCCAACAGTGATTTAAACTGAATGAATCTTCCAGAAGTTTATCTTCAGATCAGGGACTTGGCAATGTCATAAAAAATCCTTAAGATTTGTATGGATGTTGCATCCATTAACACTGTGTCTGGGACCCAGCAAGTTTTGGTTTTACTGAGAGATTAAAGTGAGTAAGTGGGAGAGGAAAGATACCATTTCAATTTTATTATGACTTCTTAGAGGCTGTGCCTTGGGTGGGGACTACCCAAATCTGAACATAGAATGGAGATCATAAAGGGTTTTAATTATGTCGCTGGAAAGCATCCTAGTCAGAAAGGGGATTCTCCTGACACTCCAGCTATGTAAGAAATTAGTATTTTTGTTTTCTTGAGGATATGGGTAAATCACAGAGAAGCCAGTAGAGATGCACAACTGAATTAGGACAGTTTGGCATTTTTTTTTCCACATGTTCTGTCTGTTTATTGTCTTGGACCTCATCGCTTCCTTTCTTTCTAGCATGTGTTACTACTTTAGAGGGGCAGGAAGCACAGTCTGCTTTCATATGAGCTCCATTCTGTCTTTATTTTAGAAATTGCTACATCACCAGTGGATACAAAAGAAATGAAGGCCTGTTCACAATTGCAAGTTAGGTAAAATGACTGAAATTATTCATATAAAAGAAGGTGGCTTTGGCCCTATAATAAAGTAATAAAAAAATTAAAGGAAGTGATAGGGAGATTCAGATATTTAGATGACTACCTAGAATTTTTATCTGTAGGAGTAAAAAAAAAAGTTGCATCAAATCTATTTTAGTGAAAATAGATGAGAATCTGAGCTCAACTGACATGAATTCTGTAATCTGTAAACTAAACTATTCCTTTACTGTCGAAGGAGCATCTGACCCTGCCTCCTTACTTCACCTCCCACCACCCTCCACCCACTTCCCAAGTCAGACAATGCATAGCTCACACCTCCACTTAACTGGAGATATAGAATGTGTCAGGAATACCCTTAGTGCATTTCTGAAACCCTTTTGTAAGTATCCATCACTCTTTAATACATGTATCTTTCTCCTATGATCACAGAACGAATAATTAAGTGCACTAATTGGTATTGTGACAATGCTTTTATTTAAATATTTAAAAAAATAATAAGTAGTGCTTTAAAGTTCTCCTTTGGTTCACTCCATGTTCTTCTTTGCCCTCTCACTAAAATCACTTTTGCTGCTTACTCTTCATTTATTTTCTTCTCATCCCCAGTGCTCAACCTCCTTACTGTCATTCTCATATCTTCATCCAGTTCACTTTGATGGTTACTGCTCCTCCATATAGACTGCCTGTGCTATGCTCCAAGTAGTGAGAGCTTCTATATTTAGGCAGTGTAAGTTTGCACATTTACAGTGTGCTCCTTGGGAAGGCCAGGATGAACTGTATTATCTGTCACAGGCAGAACTGGGCACCTTTTGATCCAAGGTTAGCTGGGTGTCCAGCCTCACAGGGCATTTGAAAGCAGAGGAAAGTTGTACATCAAACGTGCAGGCACTCTCAAAATAATGATAGTTCTAGGGGACATGAGTTTTCTCAGACAATTCCTTCTTCCATTCAGCTTCTCAGTACTGCCTGATTGAAGTCTAGCCACCCATATGGTATGAAGATGTCTGGCTGGGCATAGTTGCACACAGCTGGAAATTGGTTCATCTTTTCTCACCTACTTTCCAGAAGTTTCATGCTGATAATGAATAACCTGGGAAGAATCCTGGACCAGGTGAGGTCTTTGAAGGTCAAGAAACAGATGCTCAGGAGGAACCCTCATTAAATACAAATGGAGCAAAACTTTTCAATGAATTAAATTAAAAGCCCACGTAAACATCAGGGACTAATTAATGGTGCAAGAAACACAATAACCGCCTCTTTGCACATGTGACACAGAGTACAACCACACAGCTCAGCATTAGAGCCAAGATCCTATTCAATGAGTCCAGTGTTCAGTAAGAAACCTTAGAATAGTCCCTGCTCTTAGCTTTCCACGTTAAGAATTTTATTTGTTTGGTGTGGGCAGCTGAACCTATATGCATCTTTGGGTCCTTTTTTAAGCTTTGTATCAATGCTACAGACAAGACAGAGACTGACCATGCCACTGGGAGGAGGTTTGGAGAGTGACTCACTGTTTTATTTCTGATTTGGTAATGTATCATTTTTCCCCCACCTGCACTAGGGTGCCATTGCAAGCAGCTGAAATGATTGCCTGAATGAACAGGCTGATGTCAGATTTCCAGAGCTTGGTCCGGAAATTGGTTCCGTCTTGGTTCTGGAGCACGAATCATTCAAGAGAAAATATGATCTCTCTCTTAACTGAATGGTTTTTCTAAGAACCATGATCCAGAAAAGAATATCACCCAGTTACCCAGCCATAGGTCTGTATTTGGTTACATCTCATGGTCTCCCCACCATGTAGGCAAAAAGCTGTGAGCCAGTAAGTGTGGTTTCAAAAGCTGTATGATTTTAGAGCACTTTGTTCCTTCCCCTATGGTTTTATTCTAGGTGAGTGCACATGAGCAATTACAATTCTTTCTGCAGATAATTGGCATTAATGGTATTCTTAGTTGTAATTATGAAACAGCACTTTGACTGCTCGTACAATGGCTGTAGGTATAGTAGTGTCAAGAATCCTCTAATCTGGCTCTAAAGCGATTCTTTCAAGCTAAGCTTTCATGATCGCTACGCCTGTACATCATTTTCCCGTCTTCTACCCTGTAAAAGAAAAGGAAGCATCCACTGGACTGTGGTGTTAGTCATTCACAGAGTAAAAGCTATTTGTTCATCTTAAATGAATGTAGTTCTCATATTGGTTTACAGTATACATTACTCTGACTGTAACTGCTTTACTACATTTCAAATGCCTATTTCAGTAGGTATGAATCACAGAAAGTACCGACAACTTGTTAGAATTGGGCCTATAAACAATGCTTTGGTTTTAACCTAGGCCTTTGGAGGAGAAGATACAAATAATACAAAGTGAAAACCCTTTATACTTCTTTCTCAACTTACCCTGAATAATGCCCAAACTAATATAACTTCTTATTATTTCCAGTTGTTTTACACAAAGGCTGTTATATTTAAGGCCAGAATATGTGCAGCATATGTTAAGCTATTTATAGACCTACAATTACCTCATCAGACAGAATCAGGCAGATGGTAAACATTACTACTAGGCATAAGTACATTTAGAATCAGACATTTAAATAAATTCAGATCTGTCTCAAGCTTATTTAAGGGGTTTTATCTCTTAAGCCATTTGAGGTGTCTGGTTCTGCTGAGTATATTTGTATCACATTCAGATATCAGGCTGTATGACCAACAGCCTATAGATAGMTGTAGAAATCGGATGACATTAATTCTTGTTTTTTGAACCCGACACAGGCAATTGAACTAGTAAGCCAAATTAATTTGAGAATAAAGAGAATAAAACTTTTAGATTGAAAATGACAATGGCTGATTTCTTTTATGGTGTTGAAAGAATATACATGCTTCAGGGAACATCAATTGGTCTCTCTCTCTAAAGCTGAAAGACTTCATATAGAGATTAAAAAACTGACAAAGATACATGCCAGAAGGCCAAATTATAATCTTTCAACTTCAAAACCCCAGGCTATGGTGGCTTTTCACATGAATCTTGCAGAAGAACAAAAATAAGAGTTCAAACTAGATCTGAGAATTGAGTGAGCACTTTAGTTGAATGTGATTAAAGTTCCCCCGGACTGCTTAAAAACATCTTCGGGTTCTTCAAAATTGTTATTTTTAGGCAATTTAAAATATATGTACAGTTAAATGGTGTTGACAAATGAAACCAAGCAGTCAGAAAAGCAGAGTTTGTCATTTGAATTGAGCTACCTGGGTTTTGGGGTTCTTTTTTTAACTGTCAGGGCTCATTTTCTGTGTTCCTCCAAAACTCCTCACCTGATGCACTGTGATACAAACCTGTTAACCTGCTTTTTCTTTGGATGGCAGGGAAGGAATGCAATGACCCAAATTCTACCCTTTGTTACTACAGTGCTAATCCAAGCAACACAATGAAAGTCAAAGGAATTCCTTCAGAACAGCTGTATTGTAGCTGAAAACAGAATTTGGCCTGAGGTCTCTTCAAGACACAGTCTGGCCCAGGGGCCCAAAAATACAAACCAGAGGAAATATGAAATGATGTATCTAGAAATCCCCTCTCTTAAGGTAGATAGCATCCCCCAAATGCTGGCTGCAGGRAGGAGATGCGTGACTTCCACGTCAGCGCTGCTGTAACATCCTCATCTGTGCAGCAGCTCATACAACAGTGTGAGCAAGGTCCTGGGCCAGTGGGAGCTTGCTGATGCCCTTGGGCACAGTTGTCACAGGCTGCAGGGAAGGAGCCCTTTCAGTAAGGTCCTGGCACCCAGCAGGGACAAGCTCACAACTGCTTGTCAAAGGTGGCTATACCAGTCCTAACCCTGGCCAGACCCAACAAGCTACTGAAACCTGCTAGCATTTTTCGAAAACATCAGTTGGGTTAATCTACAAAGTGCCTTGAACTGAAGGCCCTGAGTAACAGAGGAGTGCCGTGTGAGCCAGCAGTCCATCCCACAGAGCTCCTCTATACTGCCAGTACTGGGAGTGTAGAAAAAGGTTGCACAACCTGCACCTCCATAAAACAGTTCATGCAGTTACGTCTGCTATGTCTGTCTGTGCTACCACAGACAGTCCTCTTCATCTGCCTCAGATAATATATTTCATGCTGGTAGCTGATCTATAAAATGGATATCCACTAGGACATGCCCACGGGCTGAAGATATACCCAAATGAACATTCAAATCTCCCGGCCTTTCTAGTTACCCTCTGGGTTTTTTCACTGCTGGACTTCACTGTTAAGTTCAGGATGCGCTCCACACTCTGCTTGAGGGGTAATGCTTATACGTGTCTTACTTTTCTTCAAGTATTTTCTGGGACTCTAGTTACTCTTTGAAAGGTCTCATTGGTATCCCAGAATTATTAGGCACAGAGTAATTCTGCACACCTAGAAGAAAAGTAACAGTGATGTATTTGCAACCATTTCTAAAATGATTATGGTAATTTGCTATGGTAATTGCCACATAACTGCTAGGGTGTTGGATTTTCTTTTTCAATTTGCCATGTAGCTGTATTCCAGAACCTAAGCTTTTTCTGTAAATCTAAACCTTTAGCTTTTACAGTTGAAAAGTAAATCTTTGAAACACTAGATCTATCTAAATGTGTAAGAAGATAGTGAGTGTTGTGATTGTAGAGGCATTGGTTTGAGAAGGGTGATGAAGAAGAAGAGCATGAGTGGGGCCACTGCTCTGATACAGCAGTCTGCATCTCTGCACCTTACTGTGGATACCTGCAGAACATTATCATTAACAATCATATAGAACCATAGAACAGCCCAGGTTGGAAGGGATCTTGAAAGATCATCTGGTCCAACCTTTTATGGGAAAGGGAGCCTAGATCAGATTTTCTAGCACCCTGTCCAATCACATCTTGAAAATCTCCAGTGACAGGGACTCTCCCATGTCCTGGGGAGGTTGTTCTCATGAATGATTGCTCTCACTGTAAAAAATGTATTTCTTATATCAAGATTAAATATATTTGTATTATATATTGATACAAACTGCACAGGACACAAAGCCATCCTAGACACCCTGTGGACTTACACATTCAACACCAGATACATACTACCATCACTCTTTCTGCACATTATGAGATAGCAAACAAGATATCTTTATTTGGTCCATGAGTGTGTTAAATCCTAGACAGGATTGAGTCTGAATACAAATAATCTTCATACTGCAGCAAGTGATAAATATAAATTGTTTGTCCAGCACTGTCATATCTATCAAACTCTATTGTTAAAAATACAAAGTAGAGTTAGTGTGGAACGAACTAATGTGTTTAGATGTTATGCTTGGTTTCATTAAAGGACTTGCAGGTCTGTCTTTGGATATATAGAATTGTCTGGGGGCTTTAAACTGTTTTATTCCATACAGCATTAACATGCTAAACCTAATCTCTGCTGCCAAAGATGAAGAGTGAACACAACTCTCTTACTGCAGTTGGCTCAATCTTCATTTCTTGTTGTTTGAAATTTGCTGTGGTCTTGTATTGCTGTGCTTTGAAACTTCCCCTTCTTCTTCTATTGCCTTTTTAATAACTGAAACCATATCAGGAGGGGTAAAAAACAAATTAATGAAACTTCTACAGATAAAAAAAGTAATAATAAGCTTACCTTCAAAAAGCTGCCTGATAGTACAGATAAATCATGGAGAAATAGAAAGCATAGTGTAGTCTAGATAATTATAAATGGATTAATACTGCATGTAGTCAAACCCTAAATATTTGGTTTTGTGATCACAGTAAAATGCAATTACTTCTACTGCAGTTTGTTACTATAGAATCAATAGGATCACTGTGCTAATATGCAGAAAGCTTTGAGAGATGTAGTTTAGAGAGTCGTGTTTTGTCGTGGTCAAGTTATTTCTGACAAGAATGCTGCTTTTTCTTTGCTGGTAAGGAAGATCTTGCTAAATAACTATACCATCATGTCTTTCTTCATGTAAATATAATAAGGTCTAATTTAGAAAAAGCTGGTCAGTAACATGCAGTCTTGCCTTAGTAAATTGTCAAAATAATTGCTAATGTAAGTTAATCATTTAGGTCCTTGATGTGTTTAGCCTTTTCKTATTAGTTGCTTTAATTTGTTTTTGTGTAGTTAAGAGCGGGCTACTTTGATCTGAGATTGTTCTATTTCATTCAGTATCTTTAACTTCTAATGAGTGTAATTTTAGTGATAAAAGTGGTTCCTAGCCAAAGTGTTGTATCAAAGTCTTTAAAAGGAAATAAAGGAATTCACTGTTTGTGAAGAGAGCTAATCTTAGTTTTCTTTATGAATCTGGAAGAGAAAGTGGGGAAGCTACTCTAGTTGTCAGTAAACTGGCAAGGGCCGTTTTATCTGAGTTTTTGAATAAGAACTCTGAAGAGTACAGAAAGGAAACTTTCTGTTTATAGATTCAGAAGTTTTCTGAGGAATGCAGAAAAACTATTCATGGAGAAATTGAAGGAAACATTTGTATTTTATCAAGTAATTATAAATACTTAGACTAGTGTGGTGTCTGGACTACATTCAATACAATATAGTTTTGAAGCGTCCAAAACCAGTAACTGTTTTCAAAGGAGTTCAGCTCACTTCTAGGTCCTTAAGTGAGTGGAAAGTTTGGAAATCTGGCCAGTGGTGTCACACTGAGAACTTCAAGTGGCTAAATGCTTTGAAAAGTCTGTCCTTAATCTTGTGCCAAATGGGAGGTGAGCTCTTTTGATAATTTGGCCCAGGGTTTTGTAGTTAAAAGTTTGGTTGCAAGTCCATTTGGAAAAGTGGCCTTTAGTCAATTTCCTAAAGTTATTTCCTAAGTTTTCTCTATTACCAAATGCAGTGATGGCAACAGGAAAACTTCTCTAATGCTAAGATTTAAAACTAGGGATGTTGAAAAAAATTTGTGTTTTTTTCAGTTTTTCTTACAAGATACACACTGGAAATGAACTGTTCCAGTGGGGGCAGCAGTAAGATGCTGTGGAATCATTTTCAAACAGCGTACATTACTTTCTGAACTTCAAGGAAAACTACTTTTTTTCACAATTATACTGGCTCCATGCAGAGCATAAAGCATAAATCAGGAGAAGAGTTTGCATATTTCGTATGTCAGCTGCAGACATGTGCAAGAACAATTTACAGAAATTCTGGGACATGAAGCCAGAAAATATACCTTTTGCCTCCAGAAAAAGTGTTTGATTCTAAATGAAAATTGGTGAGAAGAGATGAAAGAACAAAAGAGCTAYGAGCAATCTCTTCGCACTCTGTCTGCCACAGAATCTAGGGAAAGTCCCTGGAGATACAAAAAGATATTGCATATCTTTGCACTATGCACAGCCTTTTGGTTGTTGCTGCAGAAATTCTTGGTGCTATCTTTTTGCCAAAAAAGGTCCTGTACAATAAAAGTGACTTACTGCTCCCCTACTCACCGAAAGTAAGATTGCTTGACGTTGGCAGAAGAAAGCGGGTGCTGTGCCATATAGGTGCCTCACATACGAATTATGTTGTATGTATATGATACAATGTAGATGACACAACACTAGCTGTGTGCTGAAAAATGTAACATGGCATACACATCCATTTTTAGCAAAAAAACCTGATGCCATTTCATTTTCAGATGTAATAACTCACTGTGCAGGTGCAAACCAAATGTTTTTAGTGATAAGCAAACCTGCCCTAGTTTTCAAGGCTGAATGGTAACTTCAAGATTAACAGCAAGGCTATCTCCTGAATATATTTCTGTTTATCTTGATATTTCACTGATGATATTGGAGTCATCAAAAAAGGGAAATATTCGGCCTGCCATAAGGAAAAATATGTGACAGGAACATGTCTTGCAACAGAGACATTTCACAGCTGAGAAAAGTTGAGCACAGTTCCCAGAGGCATGGCTTCTTTTCAGAGGCCGGTAGACTACAAGACTACTGCTTCATGTCCCACTAAGCTGCACATGCAGCAATAAATTCAGCCCTAGGATGGGTGATTCTGTTAAGTGGGATTGGCAGGCACAATGGGGCTATGATCACAGTCACATTAAAATGATGCATACTGACTGGGCTGAAAAAACACCCACATTAGGACAACCCCCTAGTAACATTCCTCATTTTTAAGGATATCTGAGAGGACACCAGTAAATGTATTCCTATGTTTCCATCACAATTACTAAATAAGCTAATTAGAAATATTAAATGTAGGCTATTTGGTTACTAGAGGTTTAACAGCACCTGCAAATAATTGTATGAATAGAGGCATGTGTTAGCCTGCCATATGTATGCAGTAAACAGTAACCAGAAACTTTGCAAGCAATATGCAATCACTGAATTTTAACTGGATAAGGAATTAACGGCTATATTTAAAATGGTCATCAAGGAAAACATAGACTAGTTTGGGAGCCCATTTTTTACGTACTTTTTTCCATGAGGAAACCTGAAATGTCCTGATGGTTAGAATAGGCTTCCACGTGAGAGTTTTTCCAGTGCATTTTTATTTAAAACTCAAGTTACTGGGTGACACCACAAGCAGATGTATCTGTAGAATTCTGAAAGGGTGGAAATTGCAACACCAAGGGCACGACTGTGTGCTGGTTCAGGAGAGGGGGAGGTGGAAATCTCTGAAGCTAGCCTTGCCTGTGGAAACACTGTCATGTGAGGCCCACTCTGAGGCTCAAAGCAAAGTACAGTTTGACATTTGAAAAATGCGTGTTTCACTAAACAGAAATCCAAACTCTATACTAATACATCTTGCTCAAAAAAATATGATTCGCAGAGATAAAAAACAATAAAATTACAGATAATTTATTTGGAATGTGAGGTAAAAACAGCTAATGTATCATGATATTTAGATAAGTATCATCAAACTAGTTAGCTCTGGGTCTGCACAGTATAGCTATGTTGCAGGATTTCTGTACAGGAAAAAGTAATTTTATAAATAGATCAGTGCCATTTCAGCGTTATTACTTGACAAGTGCAGAAATTTGCAGAGCAAGCGGTAAGTTCTCAAGTGATGGCAAGTTCTGCCTCCCTGGGAATGTGCATTACAGCAGGCCYCTTGCTGCATGATCACACAGTGACTCAACCTACTGCGCAATACTCATTCTTACTCTTACTCCACTCTTTAAGGGCAAGGGCCAGCACCTTTTGTAACTTTCAGTTATCCATAAAATTAGTATTACATGACTGTGGCAGCACCCAGGGCTTCATGAATGATCCACCACTGCACATCTGACTCTTCACACCACGTGATGAGCTGGCCACAAGATGGGACCCAATGTCAGCTGGTACTTGTAGGTAGCCACAGCCCCTTAGACCCATGTACACTCTCACAGCCAAGGTACAGGTGGCATTCTGGGGATAAAGATGCCCAAAGATGGGTCAGGGTAACAAGGTTGGCAGCTAAGGGTATAGTGTGTACATAGCCTCAGAGGCCATCTGTCAGCAAAGCTGTGTGGGATCTGGGATCCTTCAGCAGGCTCTCTGTCAAGCCGAGGGACCTACGGTTCTTCCCACTCCAACATGGCCACAAGCAGGGAAGGACCTTGGCTTCTGTAACACAACATGAATGTGCTAATGTTCTTTTTAGGATTGCAATTGCACCACAGAATAAATTAGACCACATTGTAAATTAATCTCATGCCTAATTTCAAGCACATGAGTAATCCTGGTGAAGATTTAAGTGCTTTGCAGAACTGGGGTCTTAAAGGGGTTTGTTTTTCTGGGAAAGTTTCCGCTGTTTCATCTGTAAAGTTAGCTAGATTCTCTGATGCGAGAACAATGGAGCAACTATAACTTATTCCAAGTAAGGACAGCAGTGTATAGTGCACAATCACAATGTGATCTTTAAACACCAAAGTGATTATGTCAGGGGCTAAAAATCAAGATGTTCCCATCTCTCCCTCTCCCAAAGAAGATAATTCAAAAGAAGCCGAATGTTTTTGCTTCTGCCTTTCTCCAGGCTATGGCCAAGCATGAAAAATCTTAGCATAAAGGTTTTTTGAAGGTGTTTTAGAATGTGCGAAGTGACAAGGTAGAATGAAAGTGTCATCTCAGCCTTAACTCTCAAGTCTTTATTAAGTTACATCTTGAATTTCTTTTTAATTTCTGTTAACTGTAAAGTGTCAATGTTAGAGTTTTAAATTATAAATATAATGTTTGGTTTTACATATTTAATAAGATCTCATATCAACAGCCTGTCTGAATTGTTAATAGTTACCATAGCAACTTCACAATTTTTCTCTCTATCATTACTTGCAGCCTTTGGTCACATCATTTTAAAAGTTTGGTTTCTGTGATGGCATAGCTTAGTTGCAAATTTATTCATACCATTCTTTTTTTTTAAAGGGCTACCCATTTCTGTGTCTCTGCAGAAGTGTCAAAGTTCCTAGCAGTTAAAAGCAAACTTGCTGTCACTCTTACAGCATTACACAGGCAGTGGCTAAAATAGTGGTTTGGGACTAAGCAAGAAACGAGCTGAGTCCATGGTTAATAACTAGCTTGTGGTTAACTTTGATAACCTTGAAAAATTCCCAAGTCTGAACTGGGTGATTATCAGGTTTAGGCTTTAATGTCTGTAGATTTCAATTTTCCATCAATAAATACTTAAAGAAACAGATAACTCTTTGTATGGATAACTGCTTTTTTTTCTCTGTGCTCACTGTTTTGTATATTAAACTGGATATTTCATAGAAAAAAACTATCTTCTATATGTAGGTACAGCACCCGCTTCAGGTAGTCCTCACTTCAGCCTCCTCTCTGGGTCCCTCTCTAGGTTCTCCATCTATCAATCCAAGGTCCAACTACCYAAGATAAGATTTTTTTTCTCTCCATGATGTTTCATGGCAGTTGAGATGATTTTTGATACTCGGGACTAATTGTCACAGGTAATTGAAGGGGGGAGATTCTGCAGTAATTAAAAACCACATTTGAAGTGGTTTTGCTAAACTACTTTTGTCTCGGGATAGTTGTTTCTTGTCATGTGAGAGACTTCCACTTAGTTGACCTTTATGGGATGTATCGTAGTCAAGATTTCTTTTTGAGCTTGCTTTTTTTTTTTTTTTTTTTTTTNAAAAAAGAGTAGGTGGAGGTGGTGGTTCTTTTGTTTTTCTTTTTTTTTGTGGGATATTATTGGTAGTTATGGCGCATTGATTGAATAAGGAAGGGTTTAATAATTAATCTGTGAGATTCACAAATTTTTCTTTGGACACATGCCAACTGTGAATGGATGGCTGTAACTAAAAGGAAATATGTGAAGCAAATAAATGGCACAGTCAGTAAGCTTTGCTTGTTATTTCACCCCAAATGATCCTTTCTTTGGCTCTGTTCCACTCCTTGGGGTGACAGTACACTCAATCCCTTTACTCCTTATATTTTTCAAACCCCACACACCCCCAAATGTGTTAGTACTTACATCTAAGTAATACAGTTCTATATACATACTGCTACTAGCATGTCCCACAAAATCCCTCTGTATTAGTTTACTCTTGCCTTTTATTCTGTGTCCTTTTATCTATGCCTGCCATCTTCCAATAATGACTTCAACATCCATCCACCTCTTATCTACTCCATCCACTTCTCTCCCAAATATTTTTGTGCTTTTAGACAAAATGATCGCAACATGGATATATGAAGTCTTCAACTCAGCCACATGGGCAATCTTATTCTAATGATCCCATATTTTCTTTAAAGCTTTGACTTAGCAACGTTTAACCATTTTTATAAGTAGCAATGTATGAAGTCCATAAATAGTTATAAATGAATCATATTTTCTTTGTATTTTTTCCCTACACATTTGTCTACACAGTGATCTCTTGTTTGTGAGTCTTAAGGTAGGATTAAATCTTTTAATAAGCAGCAATTGCCTGCCACATTGTGTCTTCTCTAAGACACAGAAATAATAAGAAGTATAAATACTTCCAAGGCACCTTCTCTGCTATATACAATAGCAAATATTTTTTTTTTTTAAATGCTCCTAGGAGCATTTGAAGGCAACTCAAATGTCCTGCATTAAATGTTGTACCTGTTAGCACATCACGATAAACTTTCATTGCTTAGCTGTTTTTTATTGGCCTCCAACTGACACATTAGAAAAAACGAAAACCAGAATGAGTCCCACTTTACCGAGATTATCAGAATTGAAAGAATAGTCAGGTACTGCCTCTTAGAAGGGTATGGTGCTGGAGGGAAAAAACCCAGAACAACCTTGAACTGCATTGCCTGTTGTTCACTGATTCTGTTCCTCCCCTGGCAGAAGTCCATCTCAGCATCATTGCAATCTACCAGTGGGTGCTGCTATGGACACGGGCAGAAAAGAGCCAAGTGTGAGATAGAGAAAAGGCAAAGACAAAAAAAGGGAAACCCTTGACGGAAACAAAGAACAAAAATGTGATGGGTGCTATGGGTACTAATGGAACAGCTCTACAATTTCAGTTTAAGTCCTGCCACAAACAGGATTTTCTACTGCTCTTCCAAAAGTGTTGAAAAAAACTCTAGTCTTTAAATAGCTAAATGTTACATCTGCAAATCATCTGTGGAAATAATCCGTCTGTATTTTAAAATGGAGAAGTATTACCCTCATATATTTCAAGAGCTCAGGCTTTAAACTGTTTTACTCTACAGCTGTATTCTCCTAGTCCTCCAAAAGAACAGCCAAGAGTAAAATGAGACAAATGAACTCGAGTTTGGTTTGCATGTATTTTGTAAAGTGCTGCTCTGAGTATAGACACGGAAGAGTATCTGAGTATTTTAACAGATCTGATCTTCTTCCTGAATATCTTCATTCTTACAGCTGCTTTCCCTTTAAAATCCTCATATAGGAAATACTTTCCATGTCCTTTGAAATCTGTTTCCTTCTGCACCCTCACAAGCCCTTTAAGGGATTTGTTGGTTAAAAGACTATGCAGTAATTACTTTTGTTGCTACAATACTGTGATAGATGAGACTGTGTGTAGCTCCCATACAGATTCACCACAGAAAAGTACTGTTCATATTCGAGGACATTTTGAAGATTATTTTCTGAGCGTAAAATCCCACAGAGCTCCATGTATCAAGTCTTGTAATTTCGTGTCTTAAAATAGCTTTGACAAAAAAAAATTGACATAGATCAGCTGGCCTGCACCACACGGGAGAGGACTATCGACAGTCTGTTCTCCCCTGCCCCCATGTAAGAATAAAAAGATAGGGCTAGTGTAGCAAGAACAGTCTCAGCTGCAGACACCAGCTACACAGAAGCCATAGGAATGGGCTGAGCAATTACAGAGAGCTGCCTGGGAGCCACCAGTTCCCTTTAGCTGTCCCATGCCCCCATGCCAGCAGGCCCAGGTGGGGTGGGGCAGGCAGAGCCTCGGGGCACGCTTGGCCCGCTGCGCTTTCCCGAGAGCTACTGTGCCGCGCCAGCCCTGCTGTCCTGTACAGTGTCACTGGCCAGACGTGACATTTTGCACATGAGGTCACAACAAAGTGCTATGAGAACCTAATGGCAACAGGATGGGTTTGTGGGGGTGGGCGGGAGGGGTGAGGGTAGCCTGCGGGTTGTCTCTTGTTCAGATCTGCCTGCATAGCAGTCATTTCTTTGAGTGATAAAGAGAAGAAAGTTGACGTGTTGCAATTCCAACTCATCCATGTATCCAAACTCCTCCATAGTACTATCATCCCAGTGCCAGGCAGCATCCAGAGCTTCCCAAAGGTGAATTTGCAGGCAACAGTCATTTAAACGCTAACATCTTGCTAGTGCTGCCTTTGGGCTTCTCTAACTTTTCCCCAGAGGACTAACCCGGTGCACAGCTAGTGCTGGATCTGAGGAGCTCAAACATGGTATGAAGCAATGTGTGCAGGCATGCACGACCTACCAGCAGGCTGCACAGTGCGGCACAGCATGGCACAGCACTGGGTGCCTGCTGGCTGTGCCCGGGACCGCTCCGCACCCTGCTCTGTGAACTGTCCTGAGGGCGTAGCTGTAGGGTCTCCACCATGCAGATGGGGCTGCCAGCTCCCGCTGTGCTTCAGTCTATTTTGATCTGAAATTGATTAGTGGTTTGTTTTTTGTTTTTGGTTTTGTTKTTTTKTTTTTTTKTTTKKTTTTTTTTTCARAAAAGTGTAGGAAATCGATTTGCAAATTAACGTAAATCAAGCTGGTCTGCTACATTATCCATCATTTTGTGAATAAAGTGGACATATATTGATTTACATTGTATCTTCCAGTAGCTCTTTGCAACTCAAAACTCTATATGTGACTGGATAGTAGGTGTCCTGTTCTTGAGGACATAAGTTCTTCTTTAGGCTTTTCATATCTTGTTGTGTTGTTGATCGCCTTCTGTCACATCCCTTCATGTTACACCAATTCCTGTGCCAATGTGACTGAAGGTCAGCAAAATAATATTACATAGTGGTAAAACTGGAAGGCAAATACGCCTGTCTTTGGATGAAATATTGTACCTACCTATCAGCTCAGATAGTGAACAGTCAATCCCAGTTTAAGGCAGATAGTTAGGATTCTGTTATCTACTAAAAGTGGGTAATTTTCTCTAACCTTGAACCATCAATAGAGACTGAATACCTGTCCTCTCTATCTCTAATTGGTGCACTGCAGATGTGGCCAGTAGTTTTGTACATTTTTCCCCCATCAGAAAAGATAAAGGAAAAATAGTTATTGCGTAACAATAATCATTCCACCTCCTATCCTCTGCTTCCAGGAAGGGACTGAGCACATGTGCAGTACAGCCTAAGCAGCATGAAGAAGCTTTAGTGTAAAAGAGAGGGAATCTGTTCCTTTCTGCCAGCGAAAGAACAGGAAATTGGGCAGAATGGTTATCATAAATGCATGCTGGAAATGGAAAACAGTTTGCAGTGATGCTTCCACCATTAGGCCTCATTCAGGAGCAATCTATAACACAAAAGTCATTTTGGATGATTGCTTACTTATTTTTCTGCTGTGTGTACATTAGCCAGAATTTTTAATGTGTGCATAGTGGGTTCTTGGGGTTGGGTTGCTTTCTTTGTGCTCTTGCTTTGTTTTGTTTTTTTCTGGGGGGGGAAAGGTGTTTGGTTGTTTGTTTGCTGTGGCCAGGGCTTTGAAATAATACAAACAAGTCTAATGGACTTGTTGGTAGTACACATAGGTCCTCATAGTGCAGGGCCTGTGGGCAGCCCCSTAGCCCAACAACATCCAACACCACATCTTTGGGAGTCAGACTATTTTTCAAACTTAGTAAAATCTGATTTCAGCCCTTTTTTGCCTCAGCCAAAACAGACTTCACAGAAACCTCCCACTCCACATGCAGTCCCTCAGCCTTTATAGGAACCACCTGACCACTTCCCACCTGGACCTGATAATTGAAAAGAGCTGGCTGGCCCCAAGCCCTGTGGCTCTTTATGAGGCAGACCACCCTCAATACACATGCCTTTTTCTCAAAACAACATACATTTTTTGGAGGGGGAAGAAACTTTTAAATGAAAGATGGCAAACACTATAAAAAATACCAAACTCCAAAAACACGTATATATTTTTAGAAGCTGTAAGATCTTCACAGATGTTTTTTGGAAAGTAGACATACACAGCATCTGTGCATACATATCCATGTACATACAGGCAGAACTGCTTGACTACACTGGTCAGGTTCCCATGAGGAGGCATCAGGTAAAAAACGCAGGAATTGTATAATCCTCCTGGTGTTTCAGACATATAGATGTGAACCTGCTCATCTCTTTCCATTTTGTACTGCTCTAATACAATGTCATGAAAGGGTTCAGAGAGATGGAGTCCAAATGATGAAAACTTGATGATCTGTCCCACTCATTCCCTCTGTTTCTGACTCTTAGCACTATCTTTCATGGCACCAATATGGATTGGGAATGCTGTTTTTAGGTACTAAGAGCACAATGTCACCTTCCTTTTTCTAACCTAGTGATTTTCCCATTTCAGCCTTAGTGTTCTCCTCTTTGTATGGACTTTCATCCCTATGAGGAAAAAAAAAAAMCAAACAAACTATAATTTCTATATATAATTTGTAAAAAAGAAACATCCGCAGTTAGAAAACTCTCAGAGGGGTTCTGATCCTGGTAATACTCCGCTAAAATACCCAGGAATCCAAGAAAAGGACAGGTTTAACAAGGCCATTTGCTAAGTCTAAGAAAAAAGAAAAGGCAAGTAAAAGAGAGCACCCAAAAGTCAGTTAAAATCAATTCCAAAGTGCAAAGAAGACAGGAGGTCAGTAGTCAACAAAATGACATTTTGGCTGTAAAGAGTCTTTATTGCACCTTGCTCCTGTATCACATGAGGAATGATAAGGGCTCTTTTCAGTGGGAATGTCAGCATTGCTTCTCTCTCTCCTTTTTTCACCTTGTTTTAAGTGCCTCTCTGCTCTGATTCTTCCACGGAGGGGCCTTGAGTTGTCTGTGATTACTAGCTGATACAACTTTGCCTCACATCATTTCTTTTCTGGACTGTGAATCCAGAACAACCTTGAGGCTATGTGTGAAGATTAAAAGATTTTTCCCATCCTTGTTCCCCTTTTCCAGTAATCTAATATTGCATAAGGCCTYATGAAGGTATCACAGAGCAGACTTCATCGGGGTGTCTCTGTAACAGTAGTATTTGCTAAGAACAAACTGGTAAGAGAGCAAGYGGGAATGTGACAGAGCTCCCCAGACAACCCATACTGGGACATCTTGGTTCTTTTTGCTGGCAAAGTCAACAATAGCCAGTTGTTCCTTTTTCTTTTCTTTTCTTTTTTTTTCCCCTAGAGGAAATTAAATGTAAAAGATATGTTAGCACGGCCTTAAAGCTGAGATTTAGACATGTTTTCCAGTGTTATGATTCCCACAGCAATTGTAATTCGACTTCACTGCACATTCTACTGTAAGGCATAAAAAATAACATCACACTGTATACAGCAGAATATATTACCGTAGCACTCTGTGAAATACTGTAGCAATTTGAGAACAGCATTAGGTTGTGTCTATTCCAAGCTCTTGAATGAGCGTGTAACTTTAAGCATTAATATAGAAGTTACTTGGTTTTGGCTTATGTTTACAGTCCACAGTCCCAGGTTAGCAAGATTTTGTACTTACATGTAACTTGCAGCACATGATTTTTGATTTTTTGTTTCTTAGGGATTACTCAAGTGCTTAAAATCACATGCCAGTTTAAATACCAACCTCCTGAGACCAAGACCGTTTCCGCTCAGGGGTTATTTGGGCAGCTACTTATATCTTTTGAATCTTTCACTTTTCAAGTAAAAATTTCCCGTCCTTGGTGACTCTTTTTTTGTTATGTTTAAAAATTAATTTTAGTAAAGCTTGAGCAAAAAATGGTTCATTGTTTTTGAGAATGAGGTGAAGCAAAAAGGTCACTTTTCCCATTATAAAAATTGCGTGTGACTGTTATTGAACAATTCAAAAGCCACAGCAGTTGGGCTAGGAAGCTTAAATTTGGCAGGAAGACAGGTGTTTGGGGGAAGAGGTGCCTTCAACTGTTCCGGTAAAAATTTATTTTGCTTTGCTGAGTACTTGGAAACCATTGCTCACTCATACTTGGTAGTCCTTTAACAGGGGCCTTCTTTCTCTGCTGACGTTCCAAAAGCAAATGGGCTCCATGGCTAATGAACAATGAGTCAATTAATGACTTAGGGAAAATATGATAAATTTATGTACTGGAAGAAGTAGAGATGCATGTCATTGCACCCACTTTTACTACTTCTTCAGCCGTCTCTTCCACTCTTAATCTACTGTGGCATCAGACCTTATGCTAAGTATGATTTTACACTACATAACCATGCCTGGCATGTTGCTCCAACTAAAAGGGTATAAAATATTGTAGAGTGGAAGTTTCTTGAGATTTCAGCCACTACTGTACTGCTCTGACAGACTGAACTTAAAAGTACTCTTTTGTTCTGCATCAGTAAACTGTGTGGTAACTCAGAAGCACAGATATGGTTATAGGCAGTTTGTAGACCAGTTAATGATTTTGTACTTGGTACACAAGATATGGAAGCCCAGGTTTTTAGAGCAGAGCTTATTATTGCAGCRTGTGGAGCCAGCTGGTGCTCTGCTGAGAGGACTGCTGGTTTCTGTATCTTTTATTATCATAGAAAGCATACTGTAGCCAGAAACACCTCTGCCTGGACTAACTTCATTTATTTTTCTGGTCTCTTCATCCTTGAAGTGTATGAACATCCTGGGGAACGTGCACACATGGCAGCTAAGGCAGCTGTACATGTGAGTAACACTTGGTTGTTAGTCATACTGTCTGTTTCCAGTAGTACTGGTCGTGACTGAGCCATGCCGGGCAAGCAGTCTCACTAATCCTCTAAGGGGTTTTCCTCTGCCTGCGTGACATGGATCAGCCTCCTGAGGCGAACAAGGCTCACAGCCTCGCTGGGACAGCCCCACGGCCTCAGTGGCTCTGAGGACATGGAGAGAGCACAGCCTCTGTGGAACCTGCTGCCAGCTGTTTTGCGGTTATAACCTCACATGGCCCTAGTTGTGAAGACCAAAGATGAAGGAAGGAGCACAAGCATTTCTACAGAGAATCTTATTACAGTAGATTCAGGACCACAACCCTGAAAGCACAAGGCATGGGAATTGTTGGGTCTTGGTACAAAACGACATGAACACTTTCCCATTTGCAAAAGCAACTTCCTCTGTAATGATCACCAGCAAACAAATAATTCAAATATTTCTTCATGTATTGTTTAGCAAATTAGAGCATTTAATATTAAAATAGTGAAGTGAAAAATTAACAGTTTTCAGTTAGATTCCTCTGCAGAAATGAGAAGGAACAGGCAAAGGGTTTCAGCAGTATTTTAGTCCCCCAGTGAACCTACAGACTCCAGAGTTCACGAACAGATGAACAAATAGTGCTTTTCCACAGTGGAATACAATGTTTTTGGAATTAAAATAGCATATGAATTTAATATCTCTTAAGAATAACACATTTTCATTTCTGGGTGGATATAGAAAATCTGGATTTTTCAGAAAGGGCTGAGAACATGACATAGTACAAAAGAACAGGCTCAGAAGGAGGTTTGTAGAGCTACAGGCAGTTTCCTCTGGAGAATCCTCAGAGCTTGCTCCTGACAATAGTGGTAAATATGATGTGATTAAATAGATGCCAGTTTGAACCCTGTCGAGGCTGATAAAGGTAAATAATTATTGTGATTTGGGTTGTTCACAGACTTATCTGCAGCAGGCAACCCCCAGCCTCATGTGCCAAACATCTGTTGGAAGAGCCAGGTGCTCCAAGGGCTGCCAGTGCTCATTGCTGGGGAGGAGCTGAGCACATAAGGAAAAGCTTTCCAAGGAAGTTCTTGCTGTGGCATCCATATAGCAAAGACAGGAAGGCTCCAGATTCCACTCAGCTTTCCAGGGGACAAAATCAGAAGGCATAACTATAGYCAGGCAAAATGGTTGTGGGTCCAGATGAGAATAGTTTACAGCTTTAAACTAATTTGCTCTAACTATTCCGCAATCTCTTATCTCTGCATTGACTGACAGAAAATTGTTCAATCACGGCATCCTAGATGAGATTAGTAATCCAGTTCTGAAGTTGTTTGAGCAAGGAGTTGCCACATCATCTAAGAAAAAAAAATTGTGACATTTATACTTTTATCATGGATTTTTGCACATTTCTGATATTCAAATTACTGTTCCTCTCTCCAAACTAGTATAAGGAAATCATGACCAATAACATTGTCCAAAAAGTCATGTAGAGTTAAAATTGCATCTCCACCATGTCTCGAGGAAAGCTGATGAACCAGAGTATTTTGGCCAAGTGTTTCGGTTCTGTTACAAGCCAGAGTACTTGCAGGCATCTACTATTAATGTACTTCTGTGGGTTAGGCATTAAACTCAAGTAGTACCTCTGCATTGTGGGTTTGAGTCTTTTCCTTATAAGCTTTTTTGACATCACTTGTATTTTGAAGGGAATCCATCTGAAAGATTTCTTCTAGCAGCATKTACTGTAAGTCAGTGTTTATTCTGTGGTGCTCTAAAATGCATTGGTATATACAGATTTTTCAAATTTGTATTTCTTATTAGTGTTGGAAGTGCAGTGAGTGGGGCAGACTCGGAATCATTAGATTTAGGGAGTCTTCAATATTCAGACCCCTGAATAAACAGCTGCACTCTTCAGCAGATTATTATAATAATAAATACAGTTTTATGGAACATCTGTGCCCAAAGGCCTCTTCAAAAGCACATTTAAAATGTTAGCGTATTGCAATCTCTTCTGTTTCTCATCACATTGCTTTAGCTGAATTGGGAAAGAACTGCCCACAAAATAGTCCTGCCAAAATGTCACAATGATCAGAGTTTACAGGGAAAATGGTAAGGTAAAAGAATAATGGATGAAATATATAAGATTACAGAAAATTCTTCGTTTCCATATAAACAACACTTCATCAATGTAAACTGCCCAAAAATATTGCTAATGTAGGCTTAAGGTTGCGATGTAATGCTCTTGCCTCGCTGAGGGCAGGACAGCTGGCTGGAGAGCAAGCAGGACAAGGGAACTGATCTTTCCCTTCTACTTGGCATTTCTGAGACTGCGTCTGGAATATTGCAGCTAGTTTTGGGGTGCCTGAGGACAGCAGAGAGTCCAATGGAGAGCCGCTAAGATAGTCGGGGGCTGGAACATTACAACKCATGAGGGAGCTAGGTTTGTTTAACCTGGAGAAGAGAAGGCTCAGGGGGACATAATCAGTCTTTCACTACCTAAAGAGGGGGTTACAGAAAAGGTTGAGCCAGATCCTTCTCAGAAGTGCACAGTGAAAAGACAGGAAGCTATAAACACAATTTGCAACATGACAAATTTTAGTTGGACATAAGGAAATAATTTTTCCCAGTGAGAGCAGTGCAGCAGGGAGCAGGCTGCCCAGAGAGGCTGTAGGATCTCTGTGCTTGGAGGTTTTTAAAACACAGATCCTTGAGAAACATGATCCAACTTTGAAGTTAGACTTGCTTTGAACAAGAGTTTGGACTAGATGATGGTCTGCAGTGGTCCCTTCTAACCTCAATTTTTCTTTTCTGTGGTTCAATTCAGTTAAGGTACAAACTGACTCCCTTAGCTGTACACTCTCTGACATTCCCTGAAGTAGCAAGACTCCCCACAAATCGGTCAATAAATGAAGTGTCACAAATTACAGAGAAGGAAACAGCATGAACAATCACCGTTGCATACGTTGTCTTGAATGCCTGCATCATCTGCACACAGTCCAGGGTTTTGTGTAGCTAGCTGGGAGCTGTGTGACCAGAATATGAAGACTGAGGTATTCCTATCTTGAAGGAGTACACTTCAAGGTTGAGTCCACAGTGTCAGTAGAGGTGCACAGGATTTTTTTCACCACGAGACTGGAAGCAGAGTAAGGCCATGTTGGAGAATGGTTTCTCTTGGGCTTAGCAAAGGGAAAGGTGGAAGGCAGGGTGAGACTGATGAGAGGATAAGAGCCTGCAAGTCCAGGGTGATGTGAAGGGAGCAGGCTTGGCTTTTGAGCATACGTAGTTCTCACTACCTGTGGCTGAGATTTGATTTAGTAAAGAGATGTTAGATTTTATTCCATAGTACTCATGCTAAATGGTAAATGTTTATTAATTCCATAGTCTTATGCTAAATGTTGTGATACAGATTTAAGTAACAGGGAACAGTTAAGAAATCTTAAGAATTCTAATTCTTTATTGCCTGATGTCCAAGATTTAAATTTAGAAATACATGATACTCTGTGAGAACTTGTGGCACGCTAGTGAGCCTTAACTCTGTTGTAATGATGATTTGGGGTTGTAAATATAAAAGAAAGATGTAAGGGGGTACTTCAAACCCATCAGTCATGCCTGACTTTATTCATAGTGCTCTCTCTTCTGCTGCTGTAAATGAAACTCTTTATAGTTTTATCATGCTTCAGATTGCACTTGTGCAGCTTTCTTTTATGCATATAAGGATGTAAATATTTGGTTTTCTCTGAGATTTTGCTGCTGATAACTACCTACCAGCTAATTTGCTTGAATCTTGACTTCTAAAAATATTTTATGGCAAGAATAACTTGATGGAATAGTTCAACCTATCAAAGTTTTTGGTTCATAGCAACATTTACTGACTTTTCATTACTATTTTTGTGCTATACCCATGTTAGTAACATAATCACAGAGCAGCTTAACATCTTATCGCTAGAATAAACTATGCCAACTATCATACTTGAGACTGAGAATTAAAGAAGAATGCATATAATAAGAAGTGATTTTCTAGCAGTCAGTTTTAACTGACAGTAGGGGATGTTGCCTGCTTTCAAACGTCATGTCCAACAATGAAGTATAACTTCAAAATATTTTGAAATTGTAATTGCTAAAATAAAGTATTTCTGATGAGCAGTGAAAGGTGTGCCTGTAATTCATGATGCATATGCCCAAGCTAGTATCAAGCCAACCAGATATGATGTAAACCCAAAAGGGGCTCCAAACCCAGTCAGGGATTTGTTCCACTGCTAAATATCCCCCTAAGCTGCCAYGACTCTACTGTTGGAAACGCCTGTACCCTAAGCGATCTCGTACATGGTTTGTTACATTAAAACCAGTTTACACAGTTTCTGTCAGGAAAAATAAAGATAAATATACTATCATAATGAATCTATATTGCCAACATTTTTAATTGAGTGGTGATGTTGGTTTTAATCAAAATATTCATGATTTGTAGAATCTTTGGGATAAAACAAGGTAATTATAATTAAGGCTGGATGGGCCAGCCTCTATCAACTTACAGATCCCAACTCATCGTAAGAGTATACCTTGTAATCTTACTGAAATAAATGCACAGGCTCTCATTCTGATCTGGTAGCCTTTGACACTGGCCTTGCACTAGGATAAATAGCTGCAGTGGCAGGGCGTGATGAGTTAGTCTCCCAGTATTTTTTGATGGACTGGAGTTATATAGGGCTATTAAATCAATTAGCTCAAGAGCCCCTAATTCACTGAAACGTCCTTTACTTTAGAACACAGCTAGGTGAAACTATTGCTTAAAATTTTTAGTGTTCACTTAGCTACTTCATCCAGTAAATCCCTAGTAAAGTAATCATAATGTGATATGCACAAGGAGGAAAAACACTGCCTTCATAAACACAGCAGAGAGAGAACCAAGATATCTAAAACTATTACTCTGTGGAAGGCTTGGGGGGGGGTTGTGGGTTTGTTTTTTTTTTTTTAAAAACAGCACGTTCCACGTGGCAGCCTGGCTTTTAGGAAGTAACATTGTACCTTGAAAATACAATATTTTCAAACATTCACATGACAGCAAACAGGGTCTGAGGATCTGCTGTCTCACTTATGAAACCAGCTATAGACATGTAGATAAGCTTTTGCTTTAAAACGAAGGCATGTCTGCTGCCTCATTAAGTATAGCTAGTATAAGCACTGCATTAACTGACTAATGCACAGCAGAATGCCAAATGGAGTCTAATCAGAGTGGATTCCAATTTATAGAAGAGATGAGCCAGCGACTTGAGGTTGCCCTCATCAAAGAGTGCTGATATTGTCATTAAATCTTATTTACTCATCTCTGGCATTAAATTACAATCTGAACTATGTTGTTTTCTCTGTTTTTGTGAAGGGAATCAGATATGGTTTGAAGGTACTTACCGGTTTTAATTGTGCTTTCTTGCTGAAAACTGAGCTTATGAACCTCTGATGATAAGAGGTGATCATTATGATCATTCTCGAGCTTGTCCAGGTCCCCCTGGATGGCATCCCATCCCTCAGGCATGTCGACCACACCACTCAGCTTGGTGTCGTCTGCAAACTTGCTGAGGGTGCACTCGATCCCACCGTCTATGTCGTTGATGAAGATATTAAACAGTACCGGTCCCAATATGGACCCCTGCGGGATGCCACTCRTSACYGAYCTYCATCTGGACMTTRAGCCATTGACCACTACCCTCTGGATGCGACCATCCAACCAATTCCTCACCCACCGGACAGTCCACCCATCAAATCCATACTTCTCCAKTTTAGAGAGAAGGATGTTGAGGGGGACCGTGTCAAAGGCCTTACAGGGGTCCAGATAGACAACAACTGTAGCCCTTCCCATGTCCACTGATGCAGTCATTCCATCGTAGAAGGCCACTAGGTTGGTCAGGCAGGACTTGCTCTTGGTGAACCATGCTGGCTGTCTCAAATCACCTCCCTGTCCTCCATGTGCCTAAGCATAGCTTCCAGGAGGATCTGTTCCACGATCTTCCCAGGCACAGAGGTGAGACTGACTGGCCTGTAGTTCCCCGGGTCTTCCTTTTTCCCCTTTGTAAAAATGGGGGTTATGTTTCCCCTTTTCCAGTCAGTGGGAACTTCACCAGACTGCCACGACTTCTCAAATACGATGGATAGTTTGCAGATGACACCAAGCTGAGTGGTGCGGTCAACACGCCTGAGGGAYRGGATGCCATCCAGAGGGACCTGGACAGGCTGGAGAAGTGGGCCTGTGTGAACCTCATGAGGTTCAGCAAGGCCAAGTGCAAGGTCCTGCACCTGGGTCAGGGCAACCCCTGGTATCAGTACAGGCTGGGGGATGAAGGGATTGAGAGCAGCCCTGCCAAGAAGGACTTGGGGGTACTGGTGGATGAAAAGCTGAACATGAGCCAGCAATGTGCGCTCGCAGCCCGGAAGGCCAACCATATCCTGGGCTGCATCCAAAGAAGCGTGGCCAGCAGGTCGAGGGAGGTGATTCTGCCCCTCTGCTCTGCTCTGGTGAGACCCCACCTGGAGTACTGCGTCCAGCTCTGGAGYCCTCAGCACAAGAAAGACAYGGACCTGTTGGAGCRGGTCCAGAGGAGGGYCACAAAAATGAKCAGGGGGATGGAATGCCTCTCCTATGAAGAAAGGCTGAGAGAGTTGGGGTTATTCAGCCTAGAGAAGAGAAGGCTTTGGGGAGACCTTATTGCAGCCTWTCAGTACTTAAAGGGGGCTTATAAAAAAGATGGCGGCAAACTTTTTAGCAGGACCTGTTGSGAYAGMACAAGGGGGAATGGTTGTAAACTGAAAGAGGGTAGATTTAGACTAGATATAAGGAAGACATTTTTTATGCTGAGGGTGGTGAAACMCTGGAACAGGTTGCCCAGAGAGGTGGTAGATGCCCCATCCCTGGAMACATTCAAGGTCAGGTTGGACGGGGCTCTGAGCAACCTGATCTAGTTGAAGATGTCCCTGCCCACGGCAGGGRGSKTGGACTAGMTGACCTTTMAAGGTCCCTTCCAATCCAAACTATTCTATGATTCTATGATAAAACAAAAAGCAGTGGCTCTAGAAACTAGTAAAGGTTTCTGCTTTAACTGCATAGTTAACACACTATGTTGCAATTAACACAAGGTACATGTATGTGTGCACACTATGTACATACATTAAAGAGTATGAATGAAAGGGAAATGTCTATAAGCAGAGTGCTGAGAGGACCAGAAATGTGACACCCATCTCAGACTTTATTTTTGTCCTGGTGTAGTATTACCAGTCACCCAAATTTGTCAGTTCATAAATGGTCCCTGTAGCCAGAGATATTGAGAGCACAGAATACCTCCTAATGGGTCATGACAGGCTGTCAGTTTTCCAGTAGGAAAACTTGATTAATCTCTTTTTACATGGCACATTATGTTTGTGTTAGCATGAGCTGTTAGGCAGGCTATGTTGTTATTGCCCTCTTGAGCTATTACTCAACGATATATTTAGTGCATCTTACATGCAAACTTTTACAACTTGAGCTCTACCTTTCGTTGAAAAGGTCATGAGTTCATTTCCCAGTGAGAATGACTTTTCAACCCACTTACCTGAAATACAGTGTTGCCATTTTTAGCTGCACTGCCATGTTCATTCCACCGGAGAGAAAAACATCTTGGAAAAGCACTTAGAAATAAAACAAAGAGCTGACCTTATCATATTCTGCTTTGTAGGGGCTTACCTGGTATCTGTGTAAATGGTCCCTATAGCCACAGCTATTGAGAGCACAGAATACCTCCTAATGGGTCACGACAGGCTGTCAGGTTTCCAGTAGGATGCTAATTGATTATACAGCTTTCAGACTCACAATATGTTCATCCAAAGCCCAGCATTCTACCTTTTTGCGTTGAACGCTTTTCAGCCACACCGTGCTGGTTTTTATGGTTTCAGAGCCAGAAAACAGAAGGAGGCATTTCAGGATTTTTAAAAAGTATATATTATTTGAACCTAAATTACGTGTTTTTACAGTCAGCTGCTGTGAAACTAATTATAAGGAGTCTATATGCATTCAGTTCTGCTTCTTTAAACATGCAAATAGCTCCCTTGTCATTATTATGGTTCAGTGAATAGGAACAGGGGTAAGGAGGGAGTTTAGCTATTGATTTTTGTGGGGCAGGAACTTCACTACAGAGCTCTCACTTTTCTGACTTGGGTGGAAATTGTGTAAGACCATGACAATAATTATTCTCATCTCTGCTACTTCAGCAATGTTTAAACCTGGGCTTCAGGTTCCCTAATTGCAAAATGGGGACGGTGATTTATGCATCCTGCTGAGGAGGGATTAGGAATGATGGGTGATTTTTGCATACGTGCCAGTGGTTACTACTCAGGTGAACAAGGTGAGCAGGATACTTAATTACTCAATATGAAATGGCAGACTGTTGTATTCTCTGACTAGCTATTTCTTAGTAGTGTGGTGCCAGTGCTATCCCTCGCCATATACCATCAAAAGATGCTGCAAATTAAATACAATCATCGTAGCAGCCACAATTAACTGAATTCGATTTGCATGTTTTTTTGAGAATTTCTTCTGGGGATTTTTATTTTCAGCAGCACCTAACTTCATCATTAATTCCACAAACCTGGCATGGACCAGAGTGCCTGCAGAATTATTACTGGTCTCTAATAGGGGAGCAGGCAATGGGAACTAAACCTTATCCCTGGCTGAGATCCCACACCGCGGGTCTGCTCCCTCAGCTGACCCCTTACATTTTTCAAGTGTTGGGTTTTCCAGTGTGAATTTGTTCAAACCAGAATGGGAATTACTGACCCAGTAATACCCATTATTGGAAATGAATTGAGAAGCTTCAGTCATGCTGGAGAGAGAACTGGTACTGCAAAGTGTCCTGGTTTGCCTGCCTGGAGAAAGCCTTTCATAAAAAACGCATATATTTTWAAATCTCTCTTGTAAACTATGTATTTGTAGCGTTGACTGTCACATTTCTTGTAGCACAAAAGGATGTGGCACCCCTGTTTTCTCCATCAGGAGGTAAAGAGCCTTCCCTGACCCTTTGCGCAGGGAGGCAGAAAGCAGTGCAGCCCAGCAGCCCTTCCTGGTGCAGGGTTCCTTGGTACCAGAACTAGCTGCCATAGCACAGGCAAGCTGTCTAGTGTATCTGCTTGCAGGCCAAGGGCAGAGCAGGTTGTCCTAGAAATTAAGGATTTGTAACTGGCTTCTTGATGGCTAACTACCAAAGTGTATGAGCACAGGATGAGTTCTGATTTGAAATAGTATAGAAATATTATAGTGTACACACACTTAAGGACTAAATTTCTTACTGACCATTTTTTCTGTGCATCAAGCTAAAGGAAAGTGAAAGCCTTGTGATAAATATACAATACAGAACAATAGTTAAACCTGAATAATAAGACCACGTGGTCTTTCTTTGAATCCATATTACTAAATGTTCTGAGCTTTGTCTTTTGCATCTGTTTATGTCAGCTCTGAGCTATTGCCTGAAGGAAGTCTGATGTGACATGACACAATGCAATGTTCATGTCACCTGGTAACGCACTCTGAAAGGGACCCTGATTTTTTCAATGTGTTATACTTGGAGATTATTAATTGCCATGCTTAGCTGCTGTATTGTTTTGCTGCTAGTCACAGCTGTAACAAAAGCATCCAAGATTTTATAGCTAGTATAGTTCAGCTTTAAATTTATATATTCTATAAATGCCATAACATTGTTATTTTAATCTGTAAATCAGGTTTGTCAGGGGCTATACATTAAAAATGGCTCCTGTGTCCAATATAACTCCTAGCAGACCCAATTTTGGTGGATAAGTGTTTATTTTAAGAGGACTCTTATGCCCTGAGCCATCATACTCCTGACTGCCCCAGAACAGCCATACTATGGAAGATCAAGAGGGAAAAATATTTCTGTTAGTGAAACATTTATTCTTGGCAGGCATTGAAACTTAGCTGGATTTTCAGTTCTACCATTCCCCAGAACCAAGACATCCGTCTTGTTTTTTTAAAGCTGAAACAAGCAGGAGTGGTGGCACCAGCCCAGGCAGTTCTGTGCTATTTCATGAAACTCCTTGAGCTCCTCCACAAGAAACTGTGAGGCTGGGAGCATGCCACGAGCACCCCCCATGCTGGCCAGTTGCAACCCAGCTCCACTCTGAAAGGTCTAAGTAGAGCGCTAAGCCCAGAGAAATTAGCTTTATTCTAAGGCTGGCAACAGTACCTCAGCATTGCACTAACATTGGTACGAAGCCTCGAGACCAGAGCTGGCCTGAGTGCAGCCAGCCTACAGTGTAGAGCGCGCTGGTCTGAACAGAGTGGCGTTCAACAGCAAAAGGGAAAAACCACCTTGGTAATTTCATATGAACATGGGGCGGAGGAGAGTCAAAAAGGGCAGTACAGGAGCCACAAGACACAGGAACCTCCTGTGGCAGAGCTCATAGGCAGAGGGTGAAAATTCACCCTCTACTTGCRGGAGCAAGGCCAAGGAGAAGAGATCTGGAAACCAAAAGCAGGGAAGGAGCCAGAGAACRCAGGTTAGCTCAGATTGTACAAGCTGCCTTTAAGCCTTGGCACACACAGTGCAGCCACAAGTGGCTGCCCAGCCACAGCAGTCAGTGGGTGAGCATGTTGGCTGTGTGCTGGCAGATGAGACCCGACAAACTGTGACACTGGAGACCTGCGAGAGAGGAGGCTGGCAGGAAAGATAGCAAATGGGCAGGTGCAGTGTGAGGATGTGTGTTTGCTGGTATTTGATTTGTGTTGCCTGTCCTTAGAGAGTGTGCATCCAGGGGTTGCTGATAACACTTCCTCTTGGTTCCTTGTTTTGGCCCATCTTTGTCTTGACACTGAGGTCAAGCTAAAGAGCAGTAGGTTGAGGCTTCTTGACTTAGTTAGATGTCACGATATCTGAGAAATGCAATGGGAAGCATATCACAGTATGCGATACCTGCACTGAGGGATCACTACTGCCAGAGCTGAGCAAGTGGCTAGTGTTCCTTTTTTCAGATCTAGGTGAATGTCAACAGTTGTCGCGTTTCTTTCGGTTGCCTCCATGAGTATTTTAAGATGCTCCTGAATTAATTTTGCATACTATCTGTTCAGAAGAGAAGATTACTTATGAAAACAGGCTGGTTCATTGTGAGTTGGTGTGAATCAAAAGAAGTATTGTTGCTCACAGGTATGAGCTGATCATATACTTTCAAAACTTCCAGGGAGCCATTGAATTTTGGAAAACTTCAGTCTGTCTTTTTCTGTTACTGATGCTACTCCTTTTCCTGTCTTGTCATTAAACAGCAATTCCACCTGGTCAGACCAGCGGCTTTACATTCTTTTTTTTTTAAAGGAAAAAGAAAAAAATACTTTCCAGCTGTTTTTTTTTTTTCAGATGTGAGTTATGGAAATGGAAATGCCTTCACTCCCCTGCAAAAGGGGATATTGGGGAACAAAAATTAGTGTAATTTTCCCTCAATTTCCCAAGTTGTACGTGGCCTTAGTTACTAGGGAAAAGTCCACTTAGTCTGATTGTTCCCTTCCCTAGAAGGACAAAGAAGGTGTTTTGCAGTTGCTGATGAATGTTGCTCTGGTCACAGCTGAATAGAGCAGGACACCATTCATTTGAGCAGTGAAGCTAATCCTGTTATTCAGGATGAGGGCCCTTCATCACTCTGGCTGAAGGAAGACTCCCCAGACCTTGATTCCTCTCCCACATATACTCACAAAGCTGGGGCAGCAGCAGCAACAGGACTCTTTGGCAAGGGCTGGCACCAGACATGAGCCAGCTGCTGCTGCCTGTGCCCGTAATTGAGTCAGCAAGAAGCAGTGGGCATGGGACCACCTTCCTTTCTGAAGGTCTTATTAGTTATTTTCCATTCAGGCACTGTTTTCCTGGCTAAAGACAAAAGCAGGTATTTCTTCCTGTCTAATTTCATCAGTTTTCCCATTTAGATATAATTTCAGCAGCACTGAATGCAAAAAAGTAGCACCTTTGGGGTAGCTTGTTACTGGGAAGGAAACAAAACCCCTGTTCCTAATGCAGGACAGATTTTAGATATTCTGAACTAGAAAAGAACCTGAGTTACCTCTTTGTAACACGTTGAAAAATAAAAATCTGTGCATTTCCAGTAGCCTGCATTTGCAAAKGTTCTGATCATAAGATGTGGTGTTAATAAAACAGATTGTGCCCTGCCTGTGCACCCAGTTCTCGAATGCTTTATGATTGTTTTGCCTTCTGATGCCAGCATTCCTTAACCTAGAAATCTTTCTCCTCCATCCAGATTTCAGAGCAGGATGTAAGACATGGTAGATACACTATTAACTCTATTTACACAGTAATCTCTCCTTGAATGTTTGAGTAAAAAACATGCAGATCTATTGTGTGGYAGTTAGTGAAAAATTTTGAATGGGCACATGTGGTGTTTGGCCAGAGAAGAGAGTGAGAGAGCGCACGTAAGTGCCAAAAACCCAAATGTGTGCATGCTRGCTCACAGTGTGAGGAACCATGTAACCTGCATTGCTCTGCTCTGTAGTCGTTATGGTCAAATCTTGTTCCCTTTGACTTAAGTATAATTAACAAGAGCAAAGTTTGGCCTCTGAACTGCAGAAACCCATGTGTGGTAGTCTTTTTTAAAACCTTCTCATATCTGTATTTGTGGATAATTTTGATATTTTAACACTGTATATTTCTGTGCTCCATTACTGGAAGATGTGTCTGACCTTAGCCCTCTAATTGTGCAGTAATTAGCATCTAAATACCATGCAGAACTCCCTGCAAATCAACCAATTGGAATATTAATTCTTAATCTAAATATATCCTAAAAAAAATGTAGAAGTGCAAATTCAGTCAGTAGAAAACTGTTTTCTCTGCATCTGGTATTTCTGTGCAATGAGGTGGTTTGTATTTTGAGCGTGTCCATAGACACAGAAAAGTGCCTCTGAAACTGAGTGTGAGAGATCTGGTGCCTCCCCCTAGTCTCATGGGTTGAGGCCCAGAGCCCCAAATAGTGTTATTCTGTATATACACTCCAAGCAAGAAAATCAAAATGTGCATCAAGTCAGATCTTAGATTCCATTATTATTGACCATAACCATATGGCATATCACAAGTCTTTTTTTGATTTACTAGAACAGTGTTAGTGGTAGCGATACATTTTATCTAGACAGCTTTGTGACAAGTTATAGTCACGAGTACTAATCTTGCAGGATATATCCAAGTAATGAATAATTAAAACAAGGACTCCTCATCTCGCAGACCATGCAAAGGTTGGCATGTCCTGCCCACTACCTACCCAAGAGCTAGAGGAGCTCTCACCTGGCGGATGGCCTGGCTCTTTGTGTAGTCTGGATTCAAAGAATACCACATCTGCTTTGTTTTAGTACTGGAAAGGCAAAATTTAATCTAATAATTTTATGAGCAGAGAATTTAAATTCTGCATTTTAGTTTTGATTTTTAAAAAGACAGACTTTTCAACTGTTCAGACTAAAACTATCAAAGATATTGGAAAGACAAGGACATGGGGAAAAAAATTAACCACAAAGGTGAGTCAGCCTCAGAACAGATAGTGCCTAAGGGAATTTTCCTCACTGAATGCAAGGTTAATTCAAAGATCTACACTTGAAAATTGAGAGAAAAAACCACAAATGTCAAACTGTAAATAAGAATATTCTTTTCTATTTTGGGCACACGTTGCTATTTTATCACGAGACACGCCTAATATTCATTACCACTTACGTAACCCCCCCAAAGCTGTGTGAATACATTGATCTATATGTACATTATGATAATCAGCAAGGTTTGGGAACTTTGGTCACTTTAATAATGTGATTGTATTTAATATATGCAAGACTGAAATCTTTGCGTCATCAGTAGCAAAACATGAAATACTATATGAATTAGGAAAAATCCAATAACAAACAGCAGGATGCTCCATGCATACATATCACTGTTGTGGTTATGAGCAAATACAAGACTGTACATGATTAACCACGATTTATTCTTACTATAAACTCAGCAGACGGATGCAGAAGACATACTATAATTGCATACACATTTCCTCCCAGAGCTTAGAACCAATAAAAATATGGTAATTTTGTATAACTTAAGACACATTCTTTACCATTTTTAAATAAACAATAGGGTTTTAACATGCTTCCATTTTTTTGCTGTTTCAGTTTTTGAAATAAACTGTGTTTTGAATGCTGATACGTAATGAATTAGAAACAATATTACCTACAGGGACACTGATATTGTTGTAGAGAAAGATCTTCTGAATTAAACTTAGCAACATACAGGGGTTTTATTATATGCAGTCCCAGCTATCTTAACACTTCCTGGTTTATCCAGTATTCAGAGTTTTGACTGAAATGGGTTTTTTACATCACGTTTTGCCATCTCCAGAAAGGATATTTTCAATTGCACAAAGTGTCTCTGAATAAAGACAAAACAAATATCCAAGCCAAAATCAGCCTCCAGAGCTCAGAAAGTGGATACAAATTTTGACAGTAATTAAAACTACGGAAACATCAATTGTCTCAGTGTTATTTTAAACTAAACGTTTCTATACGGAGTCCAAAAGTGTAATAAGAGTATATCTAAATATATAGTTAATTGCATCAAAATAGCGCATCCATCTGTGAGCTTTGTTCTAAGCTTGCTGAGGGAGTTGAAAATACGGAATGTGATCTGCAAACCAAGCAAGTTACAAAGTAGTTGTGGAAAACTTATCTAAAGAAGTTGGTTTGCTGAAGTTTCCCATTGCAGTTCTCACTGCAGCCGTAATGAAGCAATTTCAGGACAATCTCAACAAATTCAACCCCTACGACGTAAATTATTATATGAACTTGACCCTTTTCCCTCTCCTTTCCCCCTTCCAATTTCCTTGAGGATTTTGTCCGCTTGGTGAGGTAAGGACCTCTTGAATATTCATTGCCTTGGGCCAGTGCAGATGAGAAACTTTCATCAGCCATCCATGTCTTTCTGCTGTGACAAAAAGGATCTCTTCACAAGGCATTAGTGTGAGCCTTCTGGAGTCCACAAAGTTACTTTTTTTGTTTGTGTTTGTGAACTGGGAATCCAAACAAATAAAATGGAATGTAGTTGCTGAATACTCAGATCTTTAGCTGGAGAAAGCCAGTTTTTGTCTTTGGTTTTCCAGTCTGATTAATCCTTTTATGAAACTGAAAGCTGCTAACCTCTGTAGCTCGATCACATGGCAGCGCCCTTTTGTCTGCCCCTCTAATGCCGCAGTGCACCTTCAAGGAAAGCCTGTTCTTCAGGGAGGGTTAAAGCAGGTTGCCTCCACAGATCACTGTAATGTTATATTTTAATTATGGTTTGCAGTGCACTTCAGACACTCCAGCAGGACTGCCTAATTAACAAGGTTGTTCAGCTTTCACATAGTATCAATCAACTAGTTACTGAAAATGTCTTGATCTCATTTTCTGAGATTAAACTATAAACGAAGGACACTTTGCTCCATTGTTACTAAACTAAGGCACTACCATCTGGTTTGCAAATGTGATATTAAAATCTCTGGAAATGTCTGAGGCCCCGACTCAACAAAGCAGTAAGCACATGCTTACCTTTGAATATGTAAGTAGAACCACTTCTTTCCAGGGAATCACATGCTTAAGGTTGAATGTACGCCTAGGCATTTTCTTTTAATCAGGATTTCATAGACTCATTTTGAAATACAATACCAAACTTTTCAAAATAGACAACAGTGAACTAACCTATTTGTAACATTAGGGAAATCATAGTTTAAATAGCTTAAATAAATTGAATATCCCCGATAGCTTGTATCATATAAGGCTCAGTAACAGGGCCTGATAAGATAATGTAATTTTAATTCAAAAATCTTCCACAGTGTTTTATAGTTAGAGTCAAACTGTTTAAAAAAGGTAATTGCAAGTTATACACAGAAAAATGAGTGAAAGAAAATGGCTATAATTAGAAATCATTTTTATCCAGAATATATGATATCCAAACGTTTACTTTTAATATCTATTTGAAACAGTGAAATTGTGTTGAGGATTGCTATTATACTAACACTCAAGTGATGTTTTAAGTAGATTCAAACTAGGTTTGAGCTGAACTATAAAACTTACGTGTCCCTTTTCCCCTCCCAATTTGCTACATTATTTGGAAAATTCTTACTTGTGAAATAAAAAAATAGATTATTTCCCCAAAGTCTGGGAACAGTTTGTGGATTTGCCACTAGCCCCAAGAGGCAGTACACTGGATCCGAGGATGTGTGATGATGCAGGAAATCAGTTTAGTTCTCAACACTCGGTTGCTGTAACGGGGAGTTAATATGCACCTGCCCTTTTCCTGGCGCAGGTTTCCCTCCGCAGTGCACCTTGCTGTGGCCAGTCAAAGCTTTGCCTCTCTCCCCCAGCCGCTGCTCCGTACCATGCAGGCCAGGAGAAGAGTTGCAGAGGCAGTGGCAAGAGTAGCAGCCTCCTGCAAGGACCACTCTTTCTTCCCACTGTAAAGCGTTGCATGGAGAGCACATGCAGTGGAGACAGATGGTACTTGCTTTCTCTGCAGTGCCATCACTTGGCACTTGGAAAGGAGAATGTGATGGCTGCATGAATGCAAAACTGCGGATTTCAATACTAGAATCTCAAATTCACCCCTCTGCAAAGAGCAGGAGCAAGACCTCTTCCCCACTAACATACCACTTCAGTTCTGTTGTGATGGCATATGTGTGAGCTTAAGTGGTGCTCAGGGACAGATTTTACTCATAAAATCATAAATGGATTTCATTAAACCTACGTGGTCTTTAATATATCAGACATAGTTGAGCCTCAGGAGTTTAAAAAAAAAAAAAAAAAAAAAAAAAAAAAAAAAAAAAAAAAGAAGAAAGAAAAGAAGAAAAAAAGATATACTGATTCATTGCCCTCTCCCCCAAACATGAATCATAGATATTTCTAAATCAGCGCTGAAAAATAAGCAAAATTAGAGTAAGACCTGCATAAAATCAAGGTGAAGTGGCCTTCCTGGGAAACAGAAGAAGTTAATACATGTATGTAGGTGTGGTTTCAAATCAGCAATAACATTTTTAAACGTAATTAGAGAAATCTATAATCCTCCCTCTTTGGAGCCCTCAAGAAAAGYGAAAACAAGAGTCCATGACCACAGAAAGCTGAGTATTCAGTGAAGCAGAATAGAATATTGTCTTTACTAGTTTCACTAGTTTTGAAAATAAATGTTTCAGCATCCTTTTACCTTCAAACACACTTTTTCCTTTAAGTTACATTCATTGTTGATGTCTTGCAAACCTAAAGCAAAGGCCAAATGCATATAGTTTCCTTATTCTTTGTCCTTGTTCTTTGAACAAGTTTTTGCAGGCATAGCATATGTTTCCATATTATGTTGGACTTAAAAAAAATTTAAAGAATTATTCCTATATTTAATGCATGGTTTTGAAAGGAGAGCTTTTTCTTATAAATACTGATATTTTATTAATGTTCTGCACATGAATATTGGAGCAAGTACTGGCAGTTGTAATGTGCTGAATAGCTAGTAACTATGCAGTTTAAAAAAACCCTTCTGTGTTTCTATAGTGTGGTTATCTTGAAAAACCATGTAGCGGTAAAGCTTTGTGGATTAATGCCTTTGAATCAGCAAAGCTGCTTCAGATTAACAATTCTTTTAGCTGGTGCCATTTTTTTTTATTCTATATAATAACAAACATGATTAGCACAGAAGTACTATGCTCACCATAACCTGTTTGTAATTGGGAGAATCTGCAGTATGTATTCTACAGCCCAGCTCACACTGAAGATTGAAGTGTAATTACAGTACAGGCAATCTCATCTCTAGTAATTACAGCTGTCACCATCAATCCAATTAACCAGGATAACTAACTCTGCTGAGCCAGAGTTGACAAAGCTTTCTGGCTAAACGCAGATTGCTGTATAAGAGTTTTTGCTGGGTTTTTGAGACTTTTTGATTGCCAAAACACTGGTGCTTGAAAAACAGTAGATAACAAATATTGTGGATTATGCATTAGGAAGCCAAAAGCAAAATCTGATTTCACTTCATTCTCAGGACTGAAACTTGTAAACGCACCTTGCAAGGCAAACAATGAAAGTGCAAAACAAACCCTTACACAAATGAGCTGTATGTAGAAAGGGGCAGGACTGCTTCTGGATGTACAGGTCAGGGTTGCGCTTGGTCCCCACAAGGATAATACAGTGCAGAGTAAGAGGCATTGCCTGCCGGAGGGCATGTCTGCAGTGTCCAGTGAGGGGTGGTGCAGGGAGCCCCGAGCCCATCAGGCCTGTAGCTTTGGGTCTTTTACAGCAAAGGTCTTCTGCAGTTCAGCTGCAGTGCTGTGCCAGCATAGCTATACAGTTTCCAGTTGTGTGTTAGCCTTGCCTTACTCCACAGCATTGAAATGCAGGAGTGTGCAGTTCAGCTAAGCAGCAGACCCAGGATCTCTGTGTCCTGCTGCAGCCCTCGGAGAAGATGTACATGCCCATTTGATGCTACATCAACATGGAATTCTTCCAGCCTTGCTGTGCTGTGACTGAGAGCAGAGTCTGGTGCAATCCATGGACAGATAGTACCTCTCCTCTCTCTCCGCACACTGATTTCTTAGAGATGCTCATCAGAAGTATGCCACAGTCTACATCATCTAAAGAGGAAGACAGACCTCAATGTGTAGGTCAGAGTCCTAAAGTGTAGGTCTTAAGCTTGGACAGAAAATAAACCCCAGAAGACTTCTCAGTTCTGACCAGGAGAGGGAATATTCAGATGCCCCTTCAAAAGCAAATGAATATTTTACAGAAGTTTAGTAACAAGAGTACAATTTCCTCCACTATACTTTAGTAGAATTGTTTCCTTTTTCTGCTATAACCCAAAGGCAGCTGAAAACTTCCCTATAAGCAGCTTGACTAAGCCACTATTACAGATTCTGCTGTATTACAAACCGTTGCCTTGCCACCTTCTTGGTTGTTGGCACTCCAGATTTAGGACAAGATTGTGAAATTTTGTGTAACAAGGTAACACTTCCTTTGCAGGTGTCCGTAGTGAGTTCACTGGGACCACTTGAGGTATAAAGTACTCTTCTGTGGGTTTAGACTAGATTTTCGATAACGGAGAAGACTTTCACATTCTTTATGTCAGGCACTTTTCCAAACCCAAGCTGGACTGTTAAAATATGATGTAACTAGGCTGCCTGACTTTTTGTAAAAACAATTCCTGAAGATGTAAGTGAGCAACAAGATTTGATACTTGCTTCTTTCAGAAGACTCCACAGTATTACTATGGTAGGCTAAAGGCTTCAGTGTTGCATTTCTGTGCCTCTAGCTTTTTAGGAAAAAATACAGGTTTTGAGGGGGGGTTCTGTTTTCAGAATTTTTCCTGGATTCCAAGAGTACAACTTGACAGAAGGTTTTGAACAAAACAGCAATTTACTGTTTTTCTCACACAGTTTTGTCTAGATCTTACTTGGCCTTAGCAACGCTCCAAAATATGCAAAATGGCCATTATGCCAGTGTTAACAATGAGAGTGGTAACTGTAAAATGTGAAGCTGGAAAGTTCCAAAATAGTTCACCATCAAGCTTAACACGTATCAGGAAACTTCTTTCTAAAATGTCACCAGGAGGAACCAGAAGAAAGTGGCAGATCTTACTAAAATTTGTCTTAACTGCATCCCAGACCATAGTGATAGCAGAGCAAAAAGCGCTGTAGGTAGGCAGTTGTAATTGATGCCTTAGAGATTTTTTTTTTTTTAACACACTGGCCATGGAGAAATTCACCTTTCCATGAACAGACAAAGATATCAATTTATTCAGTATGCTGTAAGAGAGAATGAATCCACACAACCAAAATCCATGGCATCTTTCACTCCTCACTAAAGCAATATATAGGTACCTTATGTGCAGTACTTTGCTTTTACTTGTATTTATAGCCCCATTGAAGAAAAAAGTCTATTGGATGTACTCACCACGGGACCATATATACTCCAGCATCTGAGCAGGATATAAAATTATCCACCAGATGCAGTGACTGGCTGTGCACTACGCATTCCTCTCCATGTAATGTCAAAAAAAGTAAAATATAAAAAAAAGAATTGTGAAGCCATGTCCCATCAATAATACAAGGTATTGTAAAAGGGCCATAAATTGAGAGGACGGCTTGTTGGTTTGGGCTTTGGTTTTGTTTTGTTTCTTCAGTGAATGTGTTTGTCCAAGAAAAACCTTGCAGTGAATCAGTGTTGTGGTGGTAGCTGTTTTTTAAGAAATGTTTTCTAGCTTTTCTGTGAGCAGCGACACTAGCAGCCAGGTTTAATGAGTTGGTGTTTTAACATCCATTCAAGTCTTTTTGTTTTTCTACATTTGCATATAGAAGACTTCTAATAAGAAGGACACCTTAGAGGTGTGTTTGCTGTCAACTATAAACTGTGCAGTCTTTCCTTCCCCTGTTCAACCCTTTGCTGTATTGCTACACATCAATCTGTGGGTCTTGAAGTCTTTGGGGAACACTGATTAATCTTACCAGAGGAGAAGAATGGCAGCTGCTAAAGCATAGGAGCTAATTCTGCTCCCATGGAAGTCAATGGTAAAACTCCCATTGATTTAAGCAGAAATCAAGGCATGCTTAGCACGACAGAATATGCTCTTCCAAGTAGAAAAAACAGATGCATGAACTTGGTCTCTTTCTCAAATGACTGTACACAGCACAGTGATAGATTGGGTCGAAAAATCACATGTGAAGGATGTGACAACACAGAGCTGAACCTGTGCTAATGTCATACTGTAACCACCATCTCTTAGTGATCTCCAGAACAGGTCAATTCCAACTGGCTTTATTTCCTCTGCTTTAGGTTCCCTTTGTTTTACATCGGCTAACCCTGTTCAGTGATATGTTTTTCTCATGCTTGAGTGTTTACATATGCACCCACATCTTAGACTTTTTCAGGTACGCTTACTGTTCTACATAATGTTAGTGGAGCACAGCTAGCATATTAAACTGCCTCTGCAATACCATGCTCCACTGTGCATCTGAACGACATGTTTTCTGGCTGTACAGCTTAGTATGCATGTTTTATTAATATTCAGAATTAGATCTGTAAACATCTTAAAAAATTCTGGGGGGAAAAAAAAGTGATCCAATATCTCTTTGTTCAGGTTTTCATTAGAGAAAAATTCTATGACTCTCCTTTCTCCCAAAATGTAGATCCATAGCCTCTGTGAAAAAATACTGTCTTTCCCTGTTCTGCACAGCTCATTAGCACTTCCCTCCGTACACTTATTTCTGGTGCCATTTATTTCTTCTGATATCATATTATGCAAATGTAATACACAGCCTCGCTGTATAAATAAGAGCCTTCCTTAGCACTTATTTCTTTTTTCAAGCTCTACAAAGTGCATTTCACAAGCACCGTTGCTCTAAAACAATTGCACGAATTGGATAATGGATTAAAAATATGTGTGAGAAGAAAATCCCCAAACAGTTAATCTTAAAGGTCACAGACTAAAGTAGTTTAACTTCATAAAATGGGACCCTGTGTCCTGAAGGCTGGCCAGGACAACCTTGGAACATCTTATGTGAGGAGAGGTGAAAATCTTTGCATGTCTAATGGCAGATTTATGGCTAGACAAGCTCTAAGGAAGTCTGTGGTTGTTTTTTGTAATCCTAAACACAGCTGTTTTGTTAATTGGAAAGACCTTTTAATAAAACTGAATGGTGGGTGCTTTTCAAGTAACGCAATTCAACAACTACATCCTTGCTTGAAAGCTGAAGCAACAATGCTGCTTTTCCCAATAGTGTACATATTTGGAAACAATTGTTTGGTTTTATACATTTACCAGGATGTGTCAAGATTAGAGCTGGATTTTTCTGCTTGTGTCTAGCCTGGAAAAAATATATTTAAATGTCAGTCTCAGCTGATGCAAAACATTTTGCCTGGCCTGTGACAAAGAACTTTATTTTGTAAGAGGGTTATTTACCTTTTTTTCACCCCCAAAAGCAAATGGGTCTGTCAGTTTCAAAATGCAATGTCATTTTGGAACAAAAAGTCAAAATATTTCACCTAGAAAATGTCAATGAATAACATTTATACTTTGGCCAAACTATTTTACAACATGATCTGACTTTCTGAATAGTTTAATTCCCTCTGAAACTGCGTATCTGTAAATTTTAGGTACCCTGAAAACATTTTCAACCTCCTCTAGTTAACATGCAGGTACTGCTAAGATTTGCATTAACTTCAGTATCACCATACAAAGGCACATCTTTAAGTCGTAAGATCTCACCCAGGCTGCCCACAGCAGTATGACTGAGGGCAATCGTTAGAATAGCTTGTCTGCAGCAGGGCAGGGTCAGGCCCAGGTTAGGATCTCTTGCTTTCAGAATGCATGCGCCAGCTTGCTCTGTGACTCCGATCCTGTTATCTCCAGCCAAAGTGTTGTTTTCACTCATATCGACACATATCTAGGGCCTTATCCTGGAAATTCTTGCTCATACCAGTAAATTTCATTGCCAGGAGATTCCCTTCGAAGGCAAGGCAACTGTTTCCAATATGCCCAGAAGTAGGTGCGGACAGGATCAGGCCTACAATCAATACACAAACACTTGTGCAGTCAAACATTGGTTTTGTATATGTTAATCTTTTACAATGTTAAGGAAGTTGTGCTAGAAAAGCTCATTTTCCCTGAAGATTGTCAGCCTTAATAAGAACTAAGAAACTAGAACAAAGTCATCATGAATTCTAATGTATTTGAACATATGGCCCTAGGACTTGTTATTACCATATCAGTCAGATAAAGGAGTGGGAGAGTGGTTGCAACAGCACAGAAGGAAAAATATTAACACAGCAAAAGGAGACTCTCTTAATTAATTTTAAAGAAATACTCAGTCTGTGAATATAGTTTCCAGCTTTAAGAAAGTCTTGTGGATAGTATAAAGTTCTTACAATTCTTGTTTAAATAGTATTTTTGTCATTATTGTTGAAGCATTCCTTTTCTGTTTAAAATTGAGGTCTTTCTGTAAATCTACCTTTAGAGTCAATGAGGGTGTTCGAAATACTGTATTTGCTGGTTGTTCATGGTAGGCTAGGAGGGTAAGTAAAATAATCTCAAGCAGAGAGAAGTGAATTCAGGTCAGAGTCCATTTCCAAAGCACGTCTAAAAACCTAATCAGTTCATTTAGTCTCTGCCCTCCAGCTCTCAAATGTATATCAGCGTAGGCAAACATACAGTTCCCAGGTCTCCAAACAGGAATCAGCTGATGCTGCCAGTTGCATGTGTGTGTGTAAGAGAGAGAGGGAAATGTATGAAACCATTTAATTACATGTATCTGGAGCAAGAACTGGACCTGGGGTTGCTACAAGCTTAATGCAAGGTTTAATCAGGTTTACCTGTAACTCAAGATCATCTAGAATTCCAGACCATCTTAGACACGTACAGTGTGACTTTTTGCTGTTAATTCATTGTAGGCATTATGGTATTTACAGAATTTTTTGAGGAAGCAAAAAAGGCTTTCTAAATGCATTTGATAATTTTATACAATTTGCCGTAAGCATGGATGCCTGGCAGCAGGTTAGTGAGTCAGGATAAGAGGTCTGGTTGAGTTTCATGAATGCAGATGGTGCAGAGCCAGGATGGATGGTAATGTCTTTTGATGAACTACTACCACCATGTTCCAAAGCATATTGCACCATCTGGATTGTGATCATTTGAAAATTTCTTGGTTTATATGTCATTAAAACATTTCTAAAGCTTTACTTGAGTTTTATACCAATCTTTCTGCTAACTTTACAGCTGAGCAAATATAGAAACATTTGGATAATTGCTTTTAATACTTGCATTAGCTTCCATCAGCTTTTTTTTAAAAAGGATTTTTCTTTGACAATGTTCCAGTGTCTTCTGTCTTTCCTTCCACAGATATTCACATAAATTAGTTTGCTCAAGATAGGTAGAATTTGTCCTGTATAAAGGACCATCACAAAGTCTATATCATTTGAAATAAACATGAAATGACATCTAAATGAAGCTTAAGTGCTGCACAGGCTTTGAGATGGCCTTCTACACCCAGCTGTATTTCATCCAGCTTGTTGTTTAAGTAAAATTCAGGTAGAGCAGAGCAAAGAGTGGGTTATTCCCTGATTGACTAGTAAAATTGAGAAACTTGGGGTAATCATTTTGACCAATGACAATCTCTTTACGTAAAGGATACAGTGGCAAAATAGGAATATTTAAGGGGCCTGTACCTATTTGGAAAGGGTGCATTTAGGGTATTCATATTAATAAATTAATATTAATAAAGTAAGTCTAGCGATAAGACAATTACTGCACTGTACAGCCAAGAGCAGACAGCAAGCTGTGTGGTTTTGGTTGTTATCCTATTATGACACTTTTTAAGTGTTCATATTGTAGCTTCTGCAAAAGAACGGAGAGGACGAGGCAGGAGCCTGGAAAGAGCTGAAGTAGTCCTTGCATTAGAGCTGCTTATCCAGCAGCTACAGCGGGAAGGAGAGGTGATGGTGGAGTCTGATTCTGGGTTTGCCATGCTTGCTGGGGACTGGTGTCTGGCATCACCCTGGCTTTTCCAGTGTAGCCACACCTGTCACTAGAGAACRTAACTTTTGCACTGAAATATGCTTGCCCAGTCAGTCCTAGCTTTTGTCAATAGGATTTTCAGTCCTATCTTTTGTCAATGGGATTTAGGTTTATGTAGTAAGGAACGTGATTTTAGCTTGGAAAGGGAAAATATGAGTTATTTTCTACTATACTGAGGGTTACACTGAACAGCTAAGTGCTTTCTTCTGTTAAGATTTAGTCCAATAGGATTCACCACAGGCTGAAACCTGGCTCTAGGAAAGACCTTTAGACTACAAGCCTGTCTTCTTGATTGTGACTCAATTTTGCAGTTAAATCTTAGCACAATGGTTGTGGTTTTGTTGGGCTTTTTTTTCTTTGGTGGCTGCTTTTGTAACGTACGTTTGTTCGTTCATAATGTTTTAAGGAAAATTTCTCATTACCCCACAAAAAAGGCAGGCAGAAACTTCTGTGGAATGCTGAATATGAACAAGCCTCATACTGTRACTAATTGTCACCTAGTCAAAAGAAAGGGATGGAAGCCTGTGCCTCCATGAAAATTTGTTAACACCTCTTGAGACTTGAATATCCCAAAGACCTGCTAAAAACTCACTCAAGCTGAAATGCTTCGCCAAAAGATTTTGAATTATGAATGAAGCAAAACAAGCTGTAAACTGTTCACCAACAGATCACAAACAGAATGAGAGGCTAAATTTGTGCACTATAAATTCACTATAATTTGTTTACTCAGCTTCAGCCAGTTTATAGGTTGTGCTGGAAATCTGCCAGGTCCTGGTATGGCTGAGGCTCAGTAATTCAAGAAGAAACCTTGTTACCACTTATGATAAGAGGTTCTCAGTACTCCTCATGATGGAAAGTCAAATGAAATGAAAGTAGATCTTGATATACTCCACGCTGAATTTCAATACTACTTGTGGGCAATTAGGTCAAAACATCGTCACTGGATGCGTGCCACCAATACGGCCTGTAGGCCAGGCTGAAGCGGTAATATCGTATGTCAAACACTAATGTCCAGGAAAGAACGATGACACCCACACAGAAGCCACAGAAGCAAGAGCCTGATAACAAGGCATGGACTGGGATGTTTCCTAGAAGATTATTACGGGGCCACATGACTCAAGAAAACTGTGACCACAAACTGTTGAGAAATTTCTCTTTATGCTCTTGAATCATGCCTGGTCTGCACATGCTGGAGAACAGATTGCTGATAATACAGCAGAGGGCAGCAATGGAAAATGACCCTTTGAGATTCCACGCTCAGTGTATTTTGCAAACAATAAACAGACACAGGGTAAATAAAACATAAAAAGACCAGACCAGAACCAACCCTAAATAGATCCTCTAGGAGTAATCCTACAAAAGCAGAACATTCAGGCAATGGTACAACTTAGAAAATGTCAGTGTAAATATCTTTTTCTCCTTATCCTCAGCCTTAAGCAAATCTTCTGCTAAAAGAGTGGGGTTTTTTTTACCACAAAGGTCGGGAAAAAGGGTGCCACAAATCAAATTGCCTCTGCGGCACTTGGAAGCCCAGCGGTTCGGTATCATGCTGGTGCATGAAAAATACCATGTGGAAAAGACCATACATTTTCCATTGTCTAAGCAAGAGAAATGAAGAAAGCATATTCACAGCAATGAGAAACAGAAATTCAGTATTTAACCTCCTTGCACAATAATAATTGAAGAGGCTGTTAAAACAGATGACCGACTGATGCAGCCTCTGTAGCTCTGGTGGTTTTAGTGGCCACTTGCTGAGGAGCTACCCCAGTGTTGTTGCTGTGCCCTTAAAAATCCATTATTTTTAATGAGACGGTGTCCCTTGGTTAATGAAAAGAAATTAAGTTTATTCTAACAATCTGATAAATTTCAATCTGATAAAGTTTCAAAACCACTCCTGTGTCTAAAACCCAGTTTTTTAGGGTTAAACAATTTTCTGTGAGTCAGCTAAGAGTAATCTCCTGCTACAATCAGAGCTCTGGATAATGGTTATATTTCAGACATACATTATGTGCACTTTAAGCAGATAAGTGTTAGAAAACGAAGTTGAAATAGCCTTCTTGTGAACTGTGCTAATACAGAATGGGAAGGATGGTCTAACTGTGAAACCTGAACAAAGGGGAAAAAGAGATCATTGGAAAAACTTAATTCTGAAATGGTAAGTGTGCGTGAGGGACACAGGAAGACAGAATTATTACTATGTCCGAGCACTTCATGCCCTGCAGAAGCAAAGAGGGTAATTTGGATCCATTTTCATTTACCAATCATGCCTTTTGAAGTGATGGAGTTTGGCAAGGATGTTTATGACTTGTTTAACAATTACTAAATGAGCCTTTCTGTTAAAAAAAAAAAATCAAGCTGACTGTGAAACGGAGTCACCTTTCTCTCAGACATGACTGCTGTTTGATTGTATTAGATTAAATGATGTCTTGAGACTAGCATAGCCCTCAGAGAACTGTCATTTACAGTATTTAACATTTATTCAATGAACAAAGATTATGCTGATCTAGAAAACAGTAAGCAAAAAAAATCCTGGGTGATTATAAAGATAAGTGTACCAGTATTTGATTTGGAGAGCTCTGATCTGTCTGCTCTGACATGCAGTGGAGATTTACACTTCCTCTCCAAATGTTCTTTTGGAGATATTTATTGTACCTACAGCAGGCTTTGCTGAAACTGTGTTCTGAAGGATACCTGTAATGTGATTTGAAATCAATCAGATAACTCCAGTGCTTCATTTTAAAGATGAAACTTTATGAATTTTAAACAAATTCTGAGTAAAATGCACTCATGCTGCAAATATTGCATAAATTGTTCCCCAATTTTATCTTGATTGGATGGCAACTTGTTAGCATCAGTATTTCCCAACACATTTGTTTTATAACCATATGAATGACAGAGGCAAATGATGCTTGTTAAATATATACRTTGATATTTTTTACCTTCTGTTGTTACTTGAGGTAATCTTAAAACATATGCCTCACCTTCAAATGTGACAGCTTTTTCGTTTTGTTTCTTTTTAAGAGCTTCAACCCATATTAGATTAGTCAGTCTTTGGTGTTATCCAGAAGCTTTCTGTATTTCAGGCTGCTAAAACAAAGAGTATTTTGTATTTAGCATATTAAAGTCAGCATATTAAAAAAACAAGCACAGTATCATCTTTACAATATAAAACGTGTGAATCATTTATATGTTTTTTGCTGTCAAATGATGTTTGACAATCATCATATGATAATGAAATGTATAATTAATAATAAAAATGCCAACATCTGTTAGCTTGCTATTACAGACTGATTCTAAGTGTACTACTTGGAATATGTCATCATTAACTTAATTAATATTAAAATCCTTTAAATACAATTTGTTTTCATTAGTTGCTAATTTAGGTGGGTACAAGGCATACAGAGGAGGTTCAATTTTTTCCCTTTGTCAATAACCAAATTTCACAAATGCTTTTAAAACTGTTAAATTAATATAAATGTCCTATTAGCAAATGAATCCGGTTAGATGAATGCATTGTGTTCAGCTGTGATTGACTCAGCCTTTGCCTTAGCTAGGTTTGCCTGTTCAGGGGAGACCCCCTCTCTGAGGGGGATGCTAGCTTGTCTGGCGTCCTGCCTGCTAACCTCTTCAGTTGTTCCTTCTGCTTTCTTGCTGCCGAAGTAAAACACATTCAGGTGCTCATGCAATTCATAGCTGCAATATACAGGCCCTTGAGCTAATTTTATGCAGTCATACCATGCATGTTTATAGCCCTGAGACACTCTCCTGCTTGTTGAGGAGAAAAGGTTCTGAGGTCAGGCTCCCCTGGAGGCCTGATCAGCAACAGATGCCTTCACTGAGTGAAAAAAATTTCCCCATGAATTTATGCATACATACATATATATATGTATATGTACACTTACATATATATGTATGTGTGTATATTTAGTACATTAACACTTGCCAAGAGAAATATTGGACACTTGGAAAACTGCACAGTGAACAAACAGAGGCTGTTGTAGAGAAGAAATTCCCATTTCTTCTATCATGCCATCTGCGGGGAAGGTCTCACCTATGGGGCAAACTGTGAGGGACTGCAGAAAAGCAACCTATAAAGCAAGTCTGCCTATCTTTTAACATGCAAATTAAAGTCATCCTTCCGTAGTCTGAAAACGCCCTAGGGATTTGCAGAGGCCATCTGAAAGCTGCTAAGCTTCTCAATAATGGGGGTTGAAAACATCTGGCCATGGATGAACATCTCCCAGAAACATCCCATTCTTCTGGTCACAGCTGAATTGGGAGGCATTTTGTCATTTTTGTGCTTGGGGTCTGTTGGTGGTGTGTGTCCCTGTAGTTGCTCTCTGAAAAGTTATTAAGTCTGTTGAAAACAGCAGAACCAGCAGCTCAGCACATAGATGCCCTTCATTTTGCTTTACGAAACTGTTATCTAAATATTTGTGATAAATGATAATTGTTTTTAAATAATCTGTACATTTTTGCAACAGTGGACGTTGCAAATTTTCATAGGAACAATGCATACAGCAGAGATTGATTACATTCTTCTTGTCATGCAATTAAAGCTGTCCACAGAAAGTGCCCAGTTCTCCATTTTCCACCTGGGAAGGGCTTGAGCTGAAATAAGGGAGAAGCCACATTTTTTTCACATCCTTTTTCTCTTCACTAAATTCTCCATCTACCATTCTAAGCAGCTCTGCTTTAGTGAATGCAATAGAAAGCAACTGTTGCTGTTTTTGTGGAGTTACAATATAAAATTCACAAGTTAGAATTAAGGGATTGTAAAAATACACTAATTATAAAAATTAAGAAAAAAAGGAAAACCAGTGTTTATGCTGACCACAGAGATAAGACAGCTTTCTTCAGTTCACAGTAATGTTAAGGAAATTAAAATCATCAGTGAGGTTTTGTATGTAATTTAACAAGAAGAGCAATGCCATATTTCAATATGAGCTGTAATAGTTCAGTCTCCTATAGTATCTTCTTTTTTGTAGCCTTCTTCCATCTGCAGCAGAAAGAGGCTGATACCTTCTAATGTGAAACTTTTCAAGCTAACCTGGTTCATTTTGATTGGCATAAATTTGGGGGTGCTCCGAGGTGTAGCTGAGCTGGCCGACCTGAAGGAAAAGTAACCTCCAGGAGAGGGAAAGTAACGACCAGTGGTATGGGCTGAGGGCACTCATCTCTTCAGCCAGAAGGACTGGGACCTGCATGTCTGTAAAATTCCTTCAACTGAATGTATCAGTCCAAATGCCTATGGCTGAAGTTAGGTGAGAAGAATCACATCATTTGCCTTTATCATTCATGTGAAGAGTGGCTAATTTCTCCTAACATCACTGGGAGCTGCATGTACGCAGCCAAAAGAAGTTTAAGACCCAAATAATTTGTAACAGCTTTTGTGAACATTAAAACAAAAAAACCCCAACACTGAAAACAAACAAAAGAAATGGATGCAACAAGCAGGTTGCTCCTAGGCTTTGTTTTCACATGAACAGCTTCTTTGTGGCATGATTTGTATGTGGCAGTAGGATGGAATAATATTTTCAGGCAGTCTGATGCTGTGTTATTAGCAGCAGGCCAGAGGTTTGGCGTTGGTTCCACTCCAGAAATTTTTAATACTGGATCGTAATTCAGTCCTCAATATAAAGACTGCCTGATTCAATGATTATTGAAGCTATTTACTTTAATGAACTTTGGAGTGGATTTTTTTCTAKGAAAATATGGAGAAGGAAATTTTTTTTTGCATTTAGTTTGGTTTTTTCCATCCTGATTTTTAAAAAATCACAAATCTGGGCACACATTTTCTACTGCCTCCAGCGGTTTGTTACAGCCTGCCTGCAGGAAGTTACTGTTCGCTCCAGGCTGCCAGTTGAACTGCTGTGGCAATGCCTCCCTCCTTCCTTTCAGCCAAAGCAAATCCTCGCTATGCAAAATGTGCAGGCTTGAAGGGTTAGAGGTGGGAGGTGACTGTTGAAGAAGCTCAGCTGGCTGATCAGAGTAAGCCGTTACCTCCTGAACCAGAAATGGAAGCGTGTCCATATCTAAGTGAACAGACCAGAGACATGCTGAGGATATGTGATTCTCCCTGTGCCAAACGCAGTTAGTCCCTTTTCCCTTGGTCTCCTCCCTTCCATCACTTTATTCAAGTGGGAGGGGCTTGGTATACAGCAGTTGATGCTGGCATTGCTACTGTTCCAGTATATGTGTGCTTTTAGAAAAAAATGAAGAAACTAAGACTAAAATTTGTAAAATCTCTGGTATTGCTAAATATACTTTTGGCATATTTGGTATATTACCCTTTAAACGATTTAGCCAATAAAACATGCTCATTTCTAATGGAGATGAGCACCCTTTAGCTGACCACGTACTTTATGCAGAGGAGATCAATAGTATTTACTGGATAAATACAGTATTCTACAGGCAGATTGTGCTGGGACTGCACCCTGATACCACTGAAGTCAAAATCAAAATACACTGATTTTAATGGGAACAAGTTCTGACCCTTGAGAAGTAGAAATAATGACAAAGCCAAATCTTTTAAGTATTCTTCAAAGAATAAGTATTATAAAACACAACACTTACTGTAAAAGAAAAAAAAGTAGTAATATTCCTGCCACAACTGTATTATATTCTATAGCAAGTGGAATATACTAATGCAAATACAATATTTCCATTGGCCCATATATCCACTTTATCTCATACATACAAGAACTGCATATGCCTAATAATCTGTGCTTTCTTAGTGTGAGAGAAACTGTGTATGGTCTGGCTTCTTTCTTGCAGAAGAGAGTCTATCCATTGCACTTCTGCCACTATCATTATCACTTGTCTATCAAGTTCCCATCATGAAAAATGCAAGCAAAAGGGATTTTTATTTCTACATTCTATATACAGAACTCTGCGTCCTCTACCCTTTCCCTAGTCCAGGTAAGATTGTTATATTAGATACTATTGTTTAATCAGTGATTGAAATGTAAATAAATCACATTTTCCCTTTGTGCTGTTAATGGCTACAGTGCATCTTTGCASAGAGTTTTAGCACTTCAGAAGCCAATGAATAGTTTCTGTGCAGGAACTGAAGCATTGCACTTTGAGGATGTATCATTAACAGTTTGAGGACATGTTATAAAGCATCCATGAGGTCTGAAGGAGAAAGCCCATCACATGAGGGACTGTAACCAATATATCAGGTTTCATTTGTGGGTGTTTTGCAAACCACCTCAAATCTCCAGATTCCAGTGTCCTGGCAGTTCCAGAGTATTTGTATGGTTATTTTATTTTTCTTTTCTACTGCCTCATACTGTTCTGAGATTTGTTATTCTCTATATATATTCTCATATACCAAAAAAAGTTCAGTGTTCAGATGGAATCAACCAAAAACATGCATTTACTAAGAATTCTCCCATTTGTCAAAAGTTTTGCTAAGTAGACAGACATTCAGGGGAGTAGGGCAAAGTGGACAGCCATGCCATTAAGAGATCTGCATTGCCTATTTAATATCACATTTGATCAGTGTTTGTAAAATACAAACCATTTGTAGCTCTATAGCTCTTCCCTGAACATGCAGCGATTCCCAACCAATGCTGTAGTATAAAACATATCAATGGACTAGCAGCTAAAATCAGTAATTTTGAGAATAACTTCACGCTGCAGATTCTTCCTGTAAGATTTTCAGATCTGGCTCCCCTGGAGGCAGGTCTGCAGCATGATTGTGGTTCTCCTGCTAGAAACTATGTAATATTAAAATAAAGGGGGACCCCTAAATGACCCACTCCCACTCTTGGAATGCCCCATCACCCTATCCCCTTCTCTCCCTCCCAAAGTAGATGTAGCTCATGTATTTCTAATGCTGAATGTATTCAAATTGAAGACACCAATTTTCTAGGGCTTTTAGGAATTATCTCTGCTCTGAAAGGAGTCAGATCACATGCTTAAGTGGCAAAGGTTCAGTTATTTTGAGAGATGACACCAAGTCCTAGAGAGAGGTGGATGTGAACGTAGTCAGGCAAAGAATAGGTACATCAGTGAGATATGCTAGTGCCAGGCAAAGCTTCTGTCTGGCATCAGCAATGTGTGTTGCCGCTCAGTATCTGGACTCAAGGAATTAATCTTAATTCATCTGGTAATTGGAAGACCCCCCTCTGATCAAATTTTGAAAACCACAATCCAGTAATAGCTGCGTGGGTAGATAAGAGGTTGGACTTGCATTAAAATAAGATTTCCTGGGTGTTTTGATGTTTCATAACAAAAGCAGCAAGTGTAGCAAACCACATCAAACTTGTACAGCTGAACCAATTAAAAACATCAGCAAGTCATCTGTGCACTAAAGTCCCTAAAGGTTAGTGAGGTGAATTATTTCCTCCTTGGACCACCACAAGTTGGAGGAAACTGGTCAATCTTCATAAACAGGACACATACTAAGAATATTTTCTGTACGTCTGAGTTGGCATGGCAGCATGGAGCTGAAAGCAGAGGCAGGAATAAGGAGTAAAGGGTGCCAGTATTCATCATTGTGGATTTATTTATTGCTTTGCTAGGCCAATGCTCACCCTTCGCATGAAAGTGGTATTAACTGAGGGAAGTATTCATCATCTCCTTTGTTTGACATAAGATATGAATCTGGTCTAAAGACTGCTTAAAGGGAGTTATTTTTGAGGATTAAGTAAAAAACCAACTTGGTTTGGTTTTCATCAAGGCTGCAGTTATGGCCACAAATAGCTAAGTAGAATACCATTTAATTGGGCTGTAACTGACAGTGCATTATATTCCCCTAGCTCCAAAGCTGCGTCTTGGGCTACTAGCTTCTGATTCAGTCACACGCATCTAGCTTATGATGGSTATTCAAAGATCAGATAAAGCAGTTAGCATTACTGTGTTTTTTAAGTCTAAACTTTGTGATTACAGTTTTCCTGAGAGTAATATTTTCTATGTAAAGTATACTTTACAATGTATTGGAATTTAACTACAAAGATATATACCTTCATAAGTACAGGCTATTAAAACAATTTACTAGTATGTCAACAAGTACCAATATGTACATAAAAMCAGAGTAATTTGGTTTGTTTTAATGCACTGAGCCAATCCAGCAGCGTGCCGTCAAGTGCTATTGAGAATCACTTTGCACTAACAGGATGACATGACTGGAATCGCATTCACTGCACATCTTAGTTCTACTGAATGATCCAGAGTTGAAATGAATGACTGACACTTTGTGAATAAAAGAATAAAGCGATTGTGCCATTCACACTGCACTGAGGGTGAAAATTTACTTTCATTATATTGGGTATTAAGATTCACTATATTAGAGTTCATTAAAGTAGGTGGGAGAATGGGACTCAGTGAATAATTAACAATAAGTCATTTATCAGGGAAATTTAGTTTTTCCTTCTGCTTGTAGAAAAATCCATAAGCAAATCACAGCTGCTTCAGAAGTGTTTGCTATTCAAACCTATTTTAGAAATAGGATTTTTTTTTTCCCCAATTCTTAGCAGTTTGGATTGATTGTAATTTGTCTTGGATGCTATAAGGTACTTGTTAGTCATGTAGCATTGATTAGCTATAGTTTGTCATATATGATTATCTGTCTCACTCCTAGTTGGATGTGTTTGCCTACTTTTCCAGAGCAAATATCAGCATGTACACATTCAAATGTAAATTTTTTCTTCACCAAAATCTCTTCAATGACACTTTGAAGGCCATTTACCATGAATGGTGGTGCCAAAAAATGAAGTTCCTTGAATTTCTATGAAATGTAAACAAAAAAATTTGGTGTACAAGTAAATCAATTTGAAACAATAACAATATTTGCAGAGTATTTTTGCAATATTTCACTTTCTTTACTAGGTTGTATCGATGAATATTCAAATTTGAAAGAAATTAGATAGACAAAGAAGGCAAATAGTCAAAAACATTTAGTCTGACATGCAAGATATGCAACAGATAGCAAACATCTGCATTACAGTTTGCAGTGCTTTGCTACAAAACGCATATTTTGAATACAGAGACCACGATACTTTTCAACACACTTTTTTGTGTTTATGGCTCCACTGAAGTCATTTTGCCATTAAGTGCAGTGAGATCAGTATGTTACCCAATGCAATTGACCATTGTCCTTCGTAACAGCCCAGTGCACAGCATTCTGCAGGCTTCTGCCTTCAAATGATAGGATCCCTCATGCCACATATTTAGCTTTCCTCTAGTAGTAAGTGCTGGTATCTGGTTTGAGATCAGTGGATTAAAAGCTTTACAGGAGTCCTGAGAATTATTATTATCTTAGTTATCGCTATTTTTCAGAAGTATTTCCCAGGAGTGTAGAAACTCTGGGCCTCTAGATTGCAAGGTCAGGCAATGCTGAGTGCCTGACACTATAATAACACGAGAATTCATTCAAATAGAAATGGTGGTTGCCTCCTACTAGTTCTGATAGCACTCAGGTAAAGGAAGGATGTCAGAGGATGCCTGTGGGAAGAGATCCATCTCTAATCAAAAGCCATCCAAAAAGTCAATAAAATTAATTTCTCATTCACAGCTGATAGAGGAAAAGGTGCATTTACAGTAAAATAGAGATACTGAATCCCACTAGCAAAACAGCACACACCTTATACTTAAAAATACATAAAGCTCTCTTTGAATGCCTTTTCAGAGCTCATGTTGCCAACGGTTATGCCTTACCTCTTTTATGTGACAACCACGCCTGTACACCTGGCAAGTAGCGAGCTGTCCTCTTAGGCAGAGGTGGACTGGGGGGGGACAAGGAGGGGGCAGTGCCGGGAAAGTCTCAGGAGGGATATCTGAATTATTTTTTAAGAAGAAAAGCTTCAAATGGGAAGTGTAACCCAATGCTTTCTAAACATGGAGGCATGCTTAAAGAGCAGTGCTATTTGGTTTCTCTCTATTTTAGAGAAATTTAAATCTTCAGTAAATAAATCCTGCTCTTCAAGTACTGAACAAATGAAAATTGCCTAATCAAAATTTAGAGAAGCTCCTACTGCACTTTCCAAGAGCAGGAGGGATGGGGAAAGAGCCAAACTTGTTGAAGGAGAGCTAAAGCTCAGCCTCTAGCACCAGAGATTACAAGGAGCTAAATTCTGTCCTTGGTCAAACTCAGTGGAGCCGGGATAGCCTGGGTGTAAGCTGAGAGCAGAGCCTCACCTTCCTGGAGGAAGATCACAGATAAGCGAACGTGCTTTCCCGTAGTAGAAACAACTGCTTTCAGAATAAGAGTCTTTCTCACTTTGAAGCCTACATGCATGACCAGCATAGGCTTAGCAAAAATAGACAAGGGGAGAAAGCCGGGAAAACAGAAAACTATTGGAAAATTTTTAAAGCACCTACTGTATGTGGAAAAATTCTTTCATGTTCTTGTGCAGTTGTGATCCCTAGGCACAGGTGTGAGCACAAACACATTCCCCTGCAGTGGAGGCTGTCAGCATGGGAGAGGAAGTAAAACTGTTCATGCTGATGAAATGCTCTTCTAAAACATTGCTGGCTGGGACATGTTCTTATAATATTTTTGCTTGACTATGATCAGGTCTGTGGTCAGAGAAGTAGCAGGGATGTGGTAGGGCTCGTGCAGAGCTGGTCAGGCCTCTTTCAACAAACAGTTTGGTTTAGGGTTTCTTTTTTTTTTCCTGGAAAATGTCAGTCAAGCAAAAGCAATCCCAGTCCAGCAATTCAGCCATGCCTGTTCGCTCTGAGGAGTCATTGGAGCAGAGACTCAAACCTGCATCAGTGACACCGAAGGTGAATGCTCAAACTTGCTGGACTGTAGAATCCATCTCTCATTAAGTTTAATGAATATTTAATTATTCCTACAAATTGGAACAGCTCAGGAGCGATAGAGAAATCCTCCTTTTGAGTGACCAGTTCCTAGTAGTTAGAACACATATGTGGGATGTAAAAGTTCAGGTTTTGAGTCCTTGCTTTGACCCATTCTGGGCAGACTTGAGACTATGAGGTGGAAGATCCTAACCATGAAGCTTACTGGCTAATTCATTGTCAGGCCTTTTCTCTGCTCTTTTAGGGGAAAAAAAAAAAAAAAGGCAGAAGATGTAGTTCCTCCTCATACAGTAGAGGATCATTTGGAATCTCCCAAATATCTGATAGGTAGAAAATCTTTTATACTCCCCTTGTTCTAGGCAGGAGCACAAGTACATATTTATACTAAGCACAAATAAGTGCTTCAGGTGCAGGGTAGCTAGGACAAATGCAAGGTCCCATCTTGCAAAAACCATACTTAAAAGATCTGGGATAAACTCAGCCTTGTGTAGAGGCCTCAGAAAATGGCTTCTGTACTATTTGCTTCATCTTTAAAGCCAAATAGGGGTTTAACTTTTTCACAGCAAGATCTTTTCCCCCCATCCCATGCCCCATTTTACCTTCAGTAGCAATTCTCTTCATTATTTTATCTGCTATCACTGTTTAAGCTGAAAGCAGTTGGGGATTAAAACTGGGAAAGAAGATGCAGAGGTATGTAACAGTGCTACAAGGCACACACAAACTAAACTTAGTCTGCATCCTCTTATGGCCCTTAGAGACTATTGAAAGAGGGACAAAAGAGGTCCCACATGAGCAAGGGGCCTTTAGTGTATTCTTCATGTTTCCCCCATGGATAATTTGGAAGGAATACAGTGTACTTTTGTATGCCCCCAAAGTAAAATTACAACCAGCTGATGGAACTATCTCAGCAGCAACAACGAGAGTCAACTCAGAAAGGCAGGGTTTGTTGCCAAATAACACAGATTGTTTATAATGAATATAAACAATTACACGGCTGACCAGATTCCCAGTACACTTCCATCCACAGAATATACAAAATACTGCTCTGGCACTGGTCTCCCAAATATTTGCCATATATTGAGCATTTTCAATGAATGAAATTCAGTGGAAATGTAACAGAGGGAAATCCACACCACACTCTTCCCATTCCCCAGCATTTTTTGTTCCACATACTTTTTTTTGCCTTTCTTATTATAATCCTACATAAGCAAAATGCTTCTTGATCCACCATGATCTCTCCCTAATTCTTTGATCCCCCATTGATTTTTCTTGCCTTCTCATGTAACAAGTTTAACATTGAGCACAGACAAGAAGACAAGGGGACGTGTTGTGGGAGCAGATATCATCACATTGCAGCTTCCTCAGCCATATTGCTAAGTCTCGGCATTTTTACTCTTACCTCTTGCTCTGTCACATCTCTGTGCGGATCTTGACAATGTGACTCATCTTCCCAGAGCTGAGACCATATGTAAACTGGTGATAGTACAGAATGGCTTTCCACTGTAACATCCACGCAAGCGGACTGAGGCTGGACACTGCCAAGCATTTATCTGAAAGCAGAAACTTAAGAGGTTTCTAGTGCACTGTAAAATTTAAACCCTCCTATGGGACAGTACTGAGGGAACAAAAGTATCCACCACAGACGAGAAGAATCTTGCAAAAGAAAACTCCTTTCAAAGGTCTAGTGATAGAAATATATTATATGTGATGTTAACACAGGTAATTTGCAAGAAAGGTCTATAAATCATCATTTCAATGGGTCATGAACTTCAAACTGTGCATTCAGCTCAGCAATTTCATTAGAGCAGAATAACCTTATTTCCATATGAAGAGCAGTCACGGTGCTAATTCTAAAGTAACAAATTGTTCTTTTGTTTCAAAACTTATTAGTACTATCACTGACAGATGTGGGAAAAAAAAAAACAAGAAAAGCTGGCCTTTCCAATGTTGTCCACAGAGGGGAAGTTGAAGAATGATGAAGACGATGGCCCACTCACTGCAATTTTCTGTTGGCGTCAAAGGAATGTGTTTTGCTGGCAGAAGATAAGTTGCATTAGTTATTACTGGAGTCAAAGGTAAACTCTATGTATACCAGTTTGGAGCACAACTTCTATCAACTGCTTACAGATTTCAGTACTGTAGTTCCTGAATCACATTGAGATGCGGACATCTATCAGTCAGTACTAGTCCACGCAATGTCAACTTGCAAAAATAATATTCCTTACCCATAAATGCCTCTGACAAAGTTTTATAAATAATAAACAAGTTGATATTTCCCAGTTGCTCCCTATATAAAATAATCATAGAATCACACAGAATAGCTGAGGTTGGAAGACACCTCTGGACATCAGCTAGTCCAACACCAGTGCTCAGAGCTGGATCAGCCAGAACAGGCTGCCAAAGGACTGTGTCCAATTGGATTTTGAGCATCTCCAAGGATGGAGACTCCGCAACCTCTCTGGGCAACCTATTCAAGTGTTTGACCATACTCACAGTAAAAAAAAATTTTCTCCTTATGTTTAAATGGAATTTCTTGTATTTCTGTTTGTGCCCATTACCTCTTTTCCTGGGGCACTGCTGAGAAGACTCTGGCTCTGTTTTCCTTACATCCCCGCCATGAGGTAATTTATACACATTGGTAAGATACCCCTGAACCTTCTCTTCTCCAGGCTGAACAAACCCAGCTCTCTCCTTGTCTAGCAGATGCTCTGAAACCCTAATCATCTTCTCGCTCCTTCACTGGACTCAGTCCAGTATGTCTATGTCTTCCTTGTACTGGGGACCACAGCACTTGGATACAGCACTCCAGACGTGGTCTCATCAGTAAAATACATCTGTTAACTACTGTGTCCTTATACTGTATTCACATATAGTCCCATATCTTCCTTTTTTTTCCTTAGAAAGCTGCTCTTATCTCCAGAATGGGTTTTTTGTAAGAAACAAGAATTAGTGTAGCACAATTATGCAAAAAATAGCCTTTCTCTATGATTTCCTCAAACCACTCCCACCAACTTTATTATGAGTGTTAGGAAGATGTCTGTTGGGTGAGTTGTGGATTAAAGCTGCATCTGTCTTTCTAGAAAGCTGTATTTCTGATGCTGCCCCATCATCTCACTGCTACTCCTCTCCTTGCCCATTTCCACCTGCCATCCCATTGGGGTTGGGCAGTCAGCAACAAGCCCTGAAGTTCTGACCCTCATCTCAGCTAAACTCACTGTTAATATTGAAGAGATTTTTCACTTTTCAGTTTTATTGAGTGCAGACCCAGTTGTGCGTTTACCAAGGCTGATGACATTGACATTGACTTCGTCAAAAACAGGACTGGGCCTGGTGATTCTATGATTAAAGTTTCAGGTGAAGATACAAACTCTCTTGAAAACAATGAACTGTCATACAATATTGAGTGCCAACCAATCAGTCAAGTTATTTTCTTGGGTTCCCTGTAAAACACTGTACAGCCTTGGGTATAGCAAATATGAAAACTAATGATAAAGTATGATACATTTGAGTCTGACCTTGAAAATCTGCAGCTACTGCAGCTGTGGGTGCCTTACACTAACTACATCCTGTTTATAAACAGCCAGCACAAAAATGTCATTTTTCTGATTTGAAGCCATTTGCTGTAGCCAAATATGTATTTCACGATAACAAAAGTGTCTTAGCCAGTTAGAATTAATTTCTTCCCCCCTGTAAATAAACAGTAATCAGGTCACCCATTGGTAGTTGCTCAGTCTGTATATGCAGCTCCGTCTCCCTCCTGCTATGACTATGCAGATCTCTCCACTCTCATTCGTTTCTGAAGTGCCTCCGCTCACCCTGCTTGCTGTCGCTGGCATTTTTGAGCTGTTTGGGTGACCATACCACAGCTTATCACCCTGTGCTGAAGACAAAGATAACTTTAAAATGTATGTAAAAGAAAAAAAAACATACCATGCCACAAATCAAATAAAGCTGACTGTTGAATTTTGTGTCTTAGCAAAGGATTTTCAATGCTAAGAAAGAGTGGTAAGAAAACACCTCTTGCAGATGGGTGACTCTTATCTGTAAGGACTGGATCAGGCAGTAACTTTCTCCCATGCCAATAAGCCTGGTGGAGTGTGTTCGCAGGGCTGGGTCTGAGTAAGGCACATACTCAGAAACTAAGTTTCTTCAACGTATATGCACATGCTCTTGCTTTCAGTATAATAGTCTGCCTTCACAGCACCAGCTGGTGCTATGCTTTCTATGTTATTCTGCTTTATTTTTTAATGAAAGATAGTTTGGCAGACTGCATTAAGTTCCAAAGCTTAAGTTCCAAAAAATATATTTGTGTTATTAAGAAAAACCTGAATCAACAACTCCTTGTAGGCTTATATGCAGGCTTCATGAGCAGGTTTGTGAAGGGTGTGTACATGCTGATCTTGCAGGCATTTACATCTGAGTGTAACCTCTCTCTCCTCTAGTAGTCCCAGAGAAGTGGTTGTGAACCCACAATATCAGTTAACAAACCATTACTGTGGTTTAAGACATCACTGCTTTACTTTCCCCAGTTACCAGTCCAGTATCAGAAATTTCCCCACGTTTATTCAGCAGAATGGTCTCCAAGACTTCTTCCTGTTTTCTCTCTAGGCTGTCATGGGTTTAAAACTACCTTAGGTTTAAATAGTTTAAGCAGGTGGTTAAGCTGGCTGCCTGATTTTGCCTAGAGAGCACAGGGAAGAGGCACGTGATCTGTTCTGCTGGCAGAGTTATGGGGCAGCAATGGTTGGCTGAGGATCGGTAAAAAGCAGCTGGGCCTGGTAATGAGCATCAGCACGCAGGAGGGGATGCATGTGCTCAGCCTGAGCACCTGGTCCTGCACCAGCACTGGTGCTGGCAGACTCCTCTGCCCAAGCAGAACCCCAGCAGTTGCCTGGGACAGGTTTGGAAGTCCTCTGGCATATCTCATCACAGGACTGGAAACTCTGGTCTCAATGAGGAAAACTGCTCAGATCATTAATAATTCCAGCCTACGTCAGTGGGCCTTAAATGCATGTTCGAGGCTTAGCCGTCTGCAGATGGAAGGGAACATGTCCAGGGAATTTAACTAAGCCACAGGACTTTGCACTGAAGCAGCTACCGAACGCTCACACGGTCTGCTCCATCCACTCCTTGGCGGGACGCAGCGTCTGACAAGCAGGTGGTAACAAACAGCTTGAGGAAATTGCTGCATCTGCTTTGTTAAGTGAGCATGTGTCTGAGCCCTGAATCCATCTTTCAATCAAGCCTTTAATAGGAAAATGTAATCCTGAAAATGATATTTCTGAATGGGACCCAGTAAGGAATAGATGGAAACGTAGGCATGGTTTAGAGTGAAATCAAAACAAAAAAATCAAAGTGCTGTAAAAAAGTCACACAGTGCTGAAAGCAATCATAATTGCACCAGTCAATTATGAAACTGTAAATTGAAGTTTGAAACTGGCCAATCTCCTGGCTAGTTTCACTTGCAAGGTTGAGTCTACCTTGAGCAAAGAAAATCAAAAATAAACCAAAGAAAAATCACGGGGAGACATGGATCCGGTGTTTACATTGCCAACCCTTTCACTGGGCTGTGACAAGAGAGAGAGACTAGAAAAAAAACAAATTGTAAACTACAATCTTATCTTGCTGCTCCCCTTTCAGGATTGATGAGTAATAAAAACAATTAGCCAGAATGTTTTTAAAACTTGTCAAATACATTATTTGACAAATATATTCATAAATCATGTATCTAGTCACAAACTGTGTCAGCTCTGAAAACTACCTCATCATTTTAAAAGAACTTGAAAACCTCATTTCATCCATTGATGAATCACCTGCCCACATTAGCAATAAACTGGCACAAGCAAGACAGAGACATTTTTATCCTTCACATCATATGAAGTGCATTTCAGGACACTTACACTTTGCTGAATTTGAGCAAAGGCAAAAAAGGCACATGCGTCTTTTGAGACAGTGGATGCACACACATAGGTTTGGGGCAATTCTCTACATCTGTGCGAGCTCCCACTCTGGTTTCTCTGCAAGGATTCTCCTCTGCATAGGGAGCTGTGCAGGCTCATAGGCACAGGGAAAGCTGAATCTCTCCTCCCGAGTGATCCCCAGCCAACCTGCAGTTTCTGAATTGGGAAAAGACCCACTTAGTCCTTTAGGCACCCAGAAAAAGAAATTATTATAGGTCAAACTTTACATTCTTATAAACAGCAACAACTTTAATCTTAAGCGGTCAGGTAGCTCCATGCAGATGGCTCTTGCAAAGAGCCTGTGTCACCTCCAGTAACCCAAATGCATCTCCTTCAGAAGAAGGCCCTTTCTTCACCCACTCAGATGGCACCCATTGAGGTTGAGAAGCTCATTGCCCTCTCATTTACCTCCCTCCCTCTTGCTGTAGGCCTTGACAACAGCTGAATTTGATAAAAGTGGGAAGAACTTTAAAATCCATATTTATTTAAGTGTTTGTGTAATTGCAAGAGTGCTTGTCCTGCACAGTTAACTGACAGTGGCTTTCAGACCTGGTGGACGCTTCATCTGGCAACTGTTTTTTGCCTCATATACACCTCGTGACCATGCATTGTCACTTAATTAAGCTGAAATTAAATAAATGGATCCAATCCAATTCTCCAAGGTTATGGACTCATATCTGCGTGCTGTACTGTGGTAATTGGTTCCTTTGCACTGCCAGGGGATGTAAATTGTGTGCTTGGTTTGGTGCCTACACAGCACGTACTGAACTCCTGCATGCTCCTCAAGGAGTCCCTAAGCTGTGGCCAAACCCAGCTTCCCCAGGTACTTCTCCAAAAGAAAAGTTAAATTCTCAGTTCCTTGCAGTCTAAAATACAGTCATTTACCATACATCTCTGAGTCACGGTCGGTTCACGGTGCTTCTATTATCCATTATCAGTAAGCTGATGATATTTTTGTGCCTTTTTTTGCCATATACTCAGTGACATTTGCAGATGAGCCGGCTGGAAGTATGATGTTTTGGTGAGGGAGAAACAGTTCACAGATATGCACTGGTTTTCACAAAAATTTCAGCTGGAAAAGATTTGGATCTAGAAAGAAGGGAAAGAGAGGAAGAAAAAAGCAAAAGTAGTCCTTTATTCAAAATGAAATATCTGAAAGCATTGCTTTTGGTGCAGAGCTGAGTGGGAACCCACTACTAAGCCTCAGAAGTTGCTGTGAAATGGAAGTATTGCCTGCTGGATCATTTTCTCCATTTCACAGACTGAGAATGTCAGGTCTTAGCTGAAAAAGGAACCCAAGTCTTCCCATCTTGAAGTCAAGGTACACACTCTCTCTTGCTTTCTCCTGAGCATTGTTCCGGCTCATCTCTATTAATTCACAAGGAGCCATACCATATATTAATAGACAACTTGGCCTTGGAATTTATTTTGCAGGAGATTTTGTTATTGCCTCATAAACATAGAGCTCCCTTAAATTGTCATCAAAATACATCACCATAAAATTACTGAAGCAATACAGCACTGCTACACCAAATTCTGCTTCAAGTATGATGCTGCTCCTCTGTGAAATTCACTGTACTTGCAGGGATCTAACAGTTTTGCCATACTCTTTCACTGATATGGGTAGTCCAAAAGAAGCAATCACACTTTCAGCAAAAGATTATTTTATTTCCATGGGACTGTGGGCTCCAATCTAGTAAGACCATCTTAACTCTTCTTATATGCAGCCAGCACTAACTGCTGTTCTTCACTACTTTGCACCTTAGATAGACATTTATGTCTGAGTAAAGTAGCTGTAATTTATATCTGAGTAAAGCAGGGCTCTTGATTTGGAAGCACTTTCCATGGGTGTAAATGACAAGCCCAAGGCAGCAGCAAATCCAGCCCAGGAGATACAGTTAGTCCATTTCAGGGAGGAGGGGAAATGACGCTTTGATTATTGAGGTCAGTACTGGGTAGATGTTAAAGGCTGTGTGACGCTTTGCAGGAGAGGAAAATTTTGGTTTTGCTGAGCCACAGTGCCTTGTTTCCCACACTTGGTGTGCAACATGCAATGCAAGCAGGGAGCCCTGCACGCACCGCCAGTGGAAGCATTTCCACGAGGCTTCCTGCACCTCACTTTGTGAAGGGTTTGGGGAACCTCGCAGATGTGCAGGCACAGATGATGTTACGATATGAGCACTGCAATTCTCGGTAAATAAACTGTTGGAAAATGGCAGTACCAAATTAAATGGCAATAAAGCTTTTGTTGTTTCAGTTTTATGCAGGTTTTAAGACAGAATCTGTGATGAACTGCGTGGTGTTTGCTGGCACCAAAATAAAGAGGGTAGTATGGCATATAAGTTAGTTTAGCATTAGACCAGTACCTTTTTCAAATTATGACTCACTAACAGAGTTTTACAGAAATTAGGTTACAATTTTACTGCATGGAGGACTCTTTTGCATCTGTTTCACAGATATCCACCTTTTAAATTTTATTTAATTTGTATTGATTTTTCCTGCACTTTCATAAGCAGGCATCACACATTTGAGCACACACAAAAATGATTACTTAAGTGATGATTTAAAAATAATGGATGTACATTAGCACATGAATGATTAATTCCTTTTTGTGAGTACAAGCATCCAGGCTATGGCTGAGTAAAATATTGATGGTACAAAGGAAATGAGCTGTTTCTTAATTTAGTTTTGTTCTGGTAATGTGTAACTAATGTTGTTTCCTTCTAGCAGTATGCATTTCGTGACCCTTTTAAATTTTAATACCTAGTGATAGCTAAACTAATAGCTTCATGGGATATATGAGAGGGGATTTTGAAAAGATGCAGATAATAGTTTACATGCATTAATTTGAGACTCTCTGTAACACATTTAATACAAATAGGTACTACAGAAGAACCTAGATAAAGTCTCCACACACAAGCTGGCATTTCTCTAGAAAGCTGAGGCTTTTTTTGCACAAGACGCATTGAAAGATGGAGATTTCATTGTCATATTAGTCTCATGAGGCTGTGGCATATGAATCCCAGTTCATCAAGGCCTGATGCTCTTGTGATGCACTTGAGAGTGTGGGGATTTGTGAGACTAGTACAAAATGAAAGCAGGACTGCTCTTACCACCTGACACTTGGGCATATGTTTACACTAAATGTAGGGGGACCTGAGCACTGAGATTAACCCTGTGCTGGACTCCTACAGCCTGAGTCAGAGATACCTACACTGTGGTTTCTCACTGTTCCCACAGCTGTTGAGGTGTTTCTGGAAGTTTTTGACATGACTACAGCATCCTGAAGTGTTTTCCCACATATTTGCTGGGAAATGCCACAGTGGGGAGAAAGGCACTGAAAGACAAGCACTACTCACATGGTCCTGCCCACACCTTCATTGGAGAGCATGGCAGGCCAGGCTTACCCATCCACAACTTAAACCTGGTGCCCAGTCGAGCAGAGCAGTATGGGCTCAAAATCAAATAGAAAGGTTTTAAATACTCTGTAGATGTGGCTGGGCAGCAACGCATGTAAGGACACAGGTTATGGTAGAGCACAGCTACAGGCTTTGACGTTCTCAGATGGGAATACAACCTTGTTACTCAAGGTTGATATACAGACTGAATCACTGGCACTGCCTACCCACTGCCCATCTGTTAGAATGGCACTTTGCCCACCAACGTGGTGACATGCCAGGTTTCATTTGAAGTAGGTGCCTTCTAACAATGGGTTTAGAAAGCAGCCTGTTGAAGACAGCAACTGACACTTCTTTCTTCAATAGGCTATTTTTGGAGTGGGAACACTTGCTGGCCACGCGAGGCCAGCAAGTGCAAAGGGCCTAAATCAGCTTCTGTTAGTCAGCTGCAAAAAAATCTCATTTGCTACAGTAACAGAAGGTTTGGGCTAAAAAGTAAAGCGATTGCTTCTGTTTGCACTTGCTGGCCTCGCATGGGTATGTTTATCGTGGCTACTTAATCCCACTTTACCAAACTGCATGGCAATTTGCAGGTGAGAAAGGAAAAGGAGGAAGAGGAACAGTGTATTGCTTTTGAGACAAGAAAGGGTGCTTTTTTGTTTAATTTTAAACCATGATCCTTTGATATTTTCCACTGCTGCAATGGATATTATAGGGTAATCCTGCCAGGACATTTTATATGTGAGGAAGTGTTTGAGGGTTGGTTCCCCAGGATGACATTTGAAAAGTATAGTTCACATTTTTTTCCTTTGGCAAGTGAGAGAAAAGTGGGATCTTCATGCAGTCCCAACAAAAATCAACAGGCTTTCTGTCATCAGGTCTTTTTGAAAGGGTTTTGAAGGTCCTAGGGAAAACACAGACTCTGGCTCTGTCGAAAGTCCATGAAGGGGTGTAGATCAGAGAGCAAGTTAACGCATGCAGTTCTCCCTGGTGACGTTCTGGATACAGGATGCCTGAAACGTGGGCAGGGTGTAAAACCAAACGGCTTTAAGAGCAGCCCAGATGGCCAGCAACCCCAGGAACACACGCACACGTGCTATCCTGATCCTTCTAGGAAGGATTTTGAATCTAAATTGTCAGCCTGACATCAGCGCCATGACATTACTGATGGGCAGGAGTGATATATGATCCACCTTGCAGAGAGCTACTCGCTTGGGTCTGTAGTAAGGTGTCATATGGCCTAACATCCCTTTTTTGACATGTCCAAAGCTCACCTGAGCTTGAGTCCTGGCAATGTGATGTGATGGGAGTCCCAGCTTGACCATGGCTCTGACCTGCTCTCAAAATCACCTGTCACCTGGCTGAGCATTGGACAGTCTGCTTTCTCCCCCCTCTGCCTCTACTGTCTTCCCCCAACTCCACTCCCTTCTTCATCGCTCTGCCAGGACAAAGCGCTGTCCTATCTGGCAGTGCACGCCGAGCCTGGGGCAGTGCAGGGGGACTTGCCAGGTGGCAGGGTGCCAGCTAAGCCTGTGCTTCCTGCAGCTGGGTCCCCCGTACCACACATGGAGAGTGTTTCTGTATGGTCTGGCTGCACGAGGAGGTGGAGACCTTTCCATCCCTCTCTGGTTTAGTGTTAAGCTCTTGGCCTGATGCACATATATGGCTAACGATGACAGGGAGAGAAAGGACCAACTAGGCATTCTCCACCAGCATGCCAAGTACATACGCACAAAATAAACAATCATTGAGATTCTTCTGAACACAGGAAGTTTTTCAGGCAGCATCTGAAGTACTCAGATAAAACATCCAACTCTGAAACAGCTTTTGATAGGAAAGCTGAGAATAATCTGTAGTTATCTTTGGCTACTGGACAGTAGAGACTTTATTATAAAATGATTTATTTGCTATAACATGGCTGCTAAAATCCTGGCACCTTGTTATGCCACTAATTAAAAAAAGTCAAATCTATAAAATTTTGGCTGGAGCCACAAATACTGTTTCTTCCATTGCTTCCCAGATACAGAACCACTTTTTGTGCCCTCCTCTTATCCACAAAGACACAGAAAAGAGGAGATCTGTAGCTAACAGCCACAGCAGCTACGACTGCATCACTCCAAGCAGCAGAGGGAATAGAGCGCCTGCAGCAGTCTCTGTGCTTTGCCAAGAATGGAGATGTCATGGCTTACTTTTTTTTTGAGCCACATCAGATAATAGTGTTGGCATTCCTACCTGAGCCTGTTTTTCCAAGTCAAGCACCGTCCAGAGGATTTAGTAATAACTTGATGATCACTGGTTGCTTCTTTGTTGTATATTTTTGCTATGTTAATTCTTCCAGTATGTGCTGCAAATAGGAGATTTTGTGGGATAGAATAGGTGCCACTGCTAATTTATATTGCCTTGGATCCAAAGTGCTTTCTACACTTTTGAACCCCCCCCCACCCCTCTTCTAGACCAAGCCTCCTCCCTGACAGCTCCTTTGCATGACTGTTTCCTGCATGACTTGTCACAGACAATGGTATTTCCCCAGACTCCGTGGAGCTTTGCATCACTCAAGATTAGTGGGCTGACACGCACAGTCATACAAGCAGCTGGCAGACTGTGATCAGTGAAACAATGTGGGGATGAAATGGGCCACCTATCTCATTGTCACCTACTGTCACCTCAAAGGTGAAAATATGTCATCTTGCACCCACCAAAGAAAAGTAGTAAGATGTGTCCCAGCATCAGTAATATGAGAGTGGCTCTCGGACATGGTGCACCATTTCAAATGTTGATGGGGGGGAAGGAGTTAGCAGTAACTCCAAAGGATCAAAGCCACCTGCACTCACTTTCGCCTCTTAGTTTTGATAATGTATTATATAGAGAATAATAATTGTACTCACTCACCTTCTGTAAGTGGAAATTTTTCTTCTGCGCTAACATGCAAAGCACAGAACAGAGAAAAGCAAACCTTTCACGGATGGCTCTGTTATGGCTACTCAGTAGAAAGGATTTTGCAGCCCACAGCTAGCACACAAGAAGGAACACTGAGGTACACCAAAGCTAGAAGTCCTTTTTTCAAACAAACTGTAATATTAGATAAGGCCATAAGTGTTGAAAAAATAATTAAAGGTATCCACCTATGCCTCAAGAACAAAATATCCTAGGCTAAAGTCAGATACTGAGATGTCAAGGGGCATACACTAAACAGAAACTCAAGTTAACCTGCCAAAGGCAGCAACTCCTGTCATTACTGATTGTGTGTGGGCTATGAACTTTCTGTATGTGTCACAGAGGTAAAAGTAAATAGTTTGATCATCTTTCTTCAAACCTAGGATGAGAGTCTACCCTCTTGCTGGATAGGAATGCACTGGAGAAATGCGGTAAGGCTTTATTTCAGAGTTCAAGCAGATACAAATTTACAAGCAGTTTGTTTACCTTTCTATTCTTAGTTATTACTGGTATTAACTATTTTCTAAGCACCCTCCCTACATCAACTGTGAATAATGTCTGTCTGATCCTTTACAACTGTTTTACTGTCACCCAAATGAGGCAGGTTTTTGGCTCCTGAGTCGGTGTTAGGCTGGACAGCTGCTTAGCTGTGACAGCCCAAGGAGCTACCTCAGGCTTGCCCAAGGGAGATTCAGACTGTACTAAATTACATTCTTAGAGTCTTATTTAAGGCCTTAATCCATGGAGTTATATTTGGTGGGACAGTGAAGGAGCAAGGTTTATGTGTGTCTGTGGATGTGTCTGTGTGAGTCTATACATGCATGCATGCCTAATTGCTTGTTTTCTGTAATACTAAAACCTCCAACGACTATAAAATGTCATCAGCTGGTACCTGTGGACTCACCTTTGTGTGGGATGTGATTGTTGGTATATGAAGCCAAGCTGATTCATGTTGGATTTTATGGACTCTCGAATGAGTAATGTGATACTAATCTATAGATAAACTCATCTGCTGGTATTTATAACCAGTGAGCAATTGCCTCACCCCTTAACTGCAAGTTTTGAGATGTGACAGTTACAGTAGATAGTACCTTTACTGTAGCTCGGAGCTGTTTGGGAACCTGTATGATTGGCTAAATTTCTAAGGGAATATTTGATTTACCTTAAAGAAAACGTCAGTCTTGTCTTTGGTCATTCTTACTGATAGGGAGTAATTTTTCTTCTGGGCCAGGACATAAAACACTTAAAGTCTGAGCCCAGTGAAGTAAATAAAAAGATAAAATTATCATCTGTTCCCATCCTACATTATCTTGTAATTTACACATAAATAACAGTGAAATAATAGAATATTTTCAGGCCTGTTCCTGTTCTGAAGGTCACTGGGTCTCCATAGGACAAGGGGGACTCATCACACAGAATCAATTACAGGATTAGGTAATCCCTTAAAATGGGACTGAAAAGTGATTTTGTGTAACAGCAGTTGCTATATATAATATAAATAGATAACATTAAGTGTCTTGTCATCTTGTGATTATATGCCATGAACATAGATTTGTTACTAATACGTCTTTTCATCTGTCTATGCCTGAAAAAGGCAGCACGTTTTACTACTAGTGAGGAAAAGTGTAGGTAAACACTGCAGATGGTGAATCTGTACTGAGTAGCAGTATGACAAATGAAATTTTGGAAATTAAAATTGTAGGCTGCGAGGAAGATCACCTATTAATCTTGGAAGTATGCCAGTAAATCTAATTACAGTATTTTGTTGATATTACCTTAGATGTTTGAAATGAATTCCCCATCAAATGATAGGTGATGTAATATACCTCACTGCAAAGCTAATCATTGTACAGAAAATGGAGTTTTCTTGCTGTCAATGATTCCTGTAGACATTTAAAGTGCTGAGGGGAGTTAGCAACACCTACCACTCTATACCTGGCCCCAAAGGGCACCATGGCAATGCCACCAGCTTGGCTTTTCCGTTCCCAGCTCTCTGCCCTGTACAGCTGTCCCTCTCTGGGATTTTTTTTATAAGATTATTCTTTTGCAAGGACCAGGAATTAACCACATTCTACTATTGCAATGATCTTTGCAGGAAAGTGCCATGGCCAGAATTGTTGGCCTGAAAGAGTTGGTTTTTCAAAGTTAAGTCTGATGGGGAGCTTGCAGGCAGGAAAGACCAGTTTTGCAAGACTGTGCCTAGTTATGTTTATTGTTTGAATCCCTTTTATTAGCTTTGACATACAGTCATCCAGATTTCACTCTAAGCACATTTCAAGTGGTAAAATACACATGACAACACATTACAAACATTGTGTCTGTGTCTTTTCCTTCTTTGCTGATGCAGGGTTCTCTCTGCCAGCCCCACAGCCTCAGCAGAGGAGGAATTTCTGGCCCTCCACTGCCTCAGGTTCATCTGCGCAGGATCCCACGTGATCCCCACTGGCTGACCCACGCAGTATACTGCCAAAGCATTAAAAACATTATTTGTTTTCCAATTATTTTTATTAATTACTGGCACATCTCCTCTACCTCCCCAGAGGTAGATGGGGGAATTGGAGAGCCAGTGTATTGAATTTCAGTCGGACTTTTGCCTAAGTAAGAACTGAGAGCAGCTATTAGATTTATCACTTAAATATTCAATATAGAGATAGTGTTCTGTATGCTTCTCAAGGTAAACTGATGTCAGATGATCGTGGGTGGGCATGGAATAGCAGTGTGGACCCATTTCTTACACCAGCCGGAAAAATAAATGCCAAGAGTGGAAGCATATGCACATGCTGATCCTATACAGAGCCAGGATAAAGTTGCCAAGTTCAGATGCACAGCCCATCAGTGTTAACAGAAAATTATCACTACACCTTCAAGTGACAGGCATACAACCTGAGATTTCGACACATCCCTCTAAATGAGGAGGCAGATTAGAAAGATATAAAAAAGAGAGAACAATGATGTTAAATTGAAGTTTTGACAGTCAAAAATACTTTAAAAACAACTCTCAACACAGTACCCAAGAAGATGCTAAAAGAAAGTGTTGAAACGGGTTTGTGTCTTCTTATATTTTACAAAATGCTAATTGCTTAAAAGCACCTCCTGTAATTTTCTGACAACTGACAAGGGTGAAAAGGGAGGTTTCACATCATTTGGAAAATATGAGAAAATCATTTTCTTTCCTTTAAGCATTATAAAGAACTATGCTTACATGCTACCTGAATTGGATACTATTTACAGGGGTAAAATTACAATGTCTTTTCTTAAACTTACCGCTCTTTGTACGGTACTTGATTTATAACCAATTATTTGCCTGTATCAACACAGCACAGGCTTTTTATATTAGCAATTTGCTATTTTTAGCCTATTGGTGTAAATCATGAGCGACAGTGTTCTGAAATGTCTCACTTCTGACTTGCATTGATACTGCTACAAGCTCAGGACTCAGAGAAGGAAAATGGTTGGCTCAGTTTTATTGCTTTGCCAGCCAAACACTGGGATTTTCACCTCTATTTCCCCAGGCAACAAGGTTTAGGGTGATTGAACAGGGATAGGATCTAAATGCACTCCAGGCAGATTAAAGACCCATCTTCTTGGGATCTAAACCATGGGGTATGGGGGTGAATAAGTGCCTACAAATAGGGCAGTAACTACATAAGGGTTCACGGAGACTGGATGCTAAAGTCAGGAACAGTAGGCATCCATCTAACAGAGGTGAGCATTAGAAAACGCGTAATTCTGCATTGTGCAGGCTAACAGTGGAGTACCGTAATGAGCTCTCAGTTTCAGCTTATGTGGCTTTAACCCTGTTCTGGTGATGAGCTGTGAAGCATTATAGCTTGAGCTTCCTATTTGCTACATTTATGTTCTTAAAAATCCAAAGGAGAGAATTCTTCACCAATCGATAGGGATGAAAAGCCTGTTTCTCTTGGAAATTGTTCTACATTTATTCACATATTGTACATGCCTGCTCTGCCCTGTGCAATGGCTCCCCAGATATTGAGAAGGCACGAAGGCACATAAAACCAGAGCTATATGAAAATGACTCTTCTAGGTTATTAATAGAAACTAATATTATCAGGCAGACTAATATTTACCCCTGCTATGGGAGCATTACTCATTGAATAGCACCTTAAATTGTCCAACTAATTTTATGCACTCATAATAAATAAATTCTATTCTCTTTTATTATCAAACTTAATTACAGTCAAGGTAAGTCATAACATCCGTGCTTTGCAACTTAGATTTAAGGACAGTAAATATAAAAACTTTGCATGTTTACTTCATTGGAAATTATGTATCTGATCCATAATAAATTACCTACCAATTCCTCTATACAATGCCATGCAGTAGGCAGATGTCTGCATGCACTGGTGAAATGTGGTGCTTTTTGGAGGAAAAACAGAGAAGGGCGGAGGAAAATATTTAGCTAAAATATAATGACTCTTAGGATATAACATCATCACATCCTGGCACTACTGTGATTTGACCATCCTTCTGTAACTGACATTTGCTGTTTTTATTGGAAATGACACAGCTTAAATGAACATGTCCTCAAAATATAAGTTTCACATTTCATTCAGAAGCCATCGTGTCCGTGCATTAGTGTGCTGAGTCACTGATTCAGCTCTGGCTCAGGCAGAGGGAAACCATCAATACCATTTTCCTCAGCACTTGGTATTTCCTAGGGATGCACCATTTGAGCAAACTTTCCTGGGCGACTGTGCTCTGAAGGTGGTTTCCCAAATGTGCAAACTGCCCTGCACTGTGTGCACTTGCACATTCTTACCAAATCACCGTGTGGCTGAAGTAGTGATTTTAATGAATGCTTCTGCTTGCTGAAATCAATTCAGCCTTGGTTATAAACCCAATGGAGGCATTCAAGCAGAATGAAATGTCTGGTTTAAACACATATTAGTTTAGTATTATCTGTATTTTAATGAAGCAAAAAATCAATTTGTTGTTCTAACAGATGGTGGTTCTTTTATCTGTATGTAAATTTTGAATATTTTGCTTATATTTTCAAATTCGTGAACAAGTGTTGCTTAAGTCTGTAAAACACTTAAAGGGTGAAAAGTCCTTTAGACAGTAGGAATAATCCATAAGCTATACCTATGAGATAGGGTGAGTAAGTGCTCTCATTACCATCTCGTACACAGGGACAGTCTCATCGGAGCCAAAACAGGTCCTCGGGCATTCCTGGCTCTTGCGCTGACTCTCAGTCCATTTTATTGTGCCTCTGTACTTTCAGATTCTGCTGATGTGTTTCTTTTACAAATCAATCATTCTAGGGGTAATTAACATTTAAAAGGCAGGTTTCTTTTAATTCCATTAGTATATTTGTGACAAGAAATGTGTTGGCAGAATCCAAAGGTTAAGAGTTACAATGAAGAACAAGTTTTAGGATAAATGAAAGTTAAGGCCTAAAATAGCCTGACAATACCCCATTAATCTGCACACTATTGACACAATAGTGGTCTGTTGTGTCAATGAGGATTTAAGAAGCTTTGCAGCACATGTTACTGATAGTTTATCATATCAATAGGAGCCTGCATATATTTGTGTTTAAAAACCTGTGGCTGCGTAATTCCCTGACTGCACACATATTGTAAGTGCACATACTTTAAATCCTTACATAAAGTGGTTTCTAGCCACGCAGCAAATTTTGAAACTATAATAAACTACCATATTTAAGTGCAGACACAAGATATTAGTCTTGGCTATACCAAAATCCTCTAAAATGCTGTACTTCAAACTGAAACCCTTTGCCCTACAGGAACGCGATCCGATTCTCAACATTGTGTCATCTGCCTAATTGAAGCAGAAGGAGATTTAAACCATATTAATCTCTCATCCTGATATATGGAAGCCTTGAGTCAGCTTCTGGCTGGGATGCATAGTGGGGAAGAAAGGTCCCTTCCCACCGGCAGCCCCTCTCAGAGCAGAGGGGAGTGTGCAGCCACAGCCCAAGCAGATGCCACAGGCTGTGCCATGCTTCCCATGCCCCTGCTGTAGGGATAACCGAGCAGCATTGCTGAGTAATTTCTACATGCCAGTCACAAAAAGGATGTATCGAATGAAAATATGGGTTGCTCTTCTAGGACTGCAGTTTTTCTGTCTGGCACCACCAACAGGCATTTAAAAATCCAAGAAGCAAGTCCCACATTTGTAATGCCCTGGTGCGGGTAGCTTGCACCTAGGTACCTGTACCCTCCATAAATCCACACAACAGTGGGTCTGCCCCGCGTGTTTGACTTCCAGCGAAAAGGCCACAGAGCTATGCTGTGAACCAAATCCTTCTCTTTGAGGCACTCTAAGATTTTTTGTCCTCAGGTTGCAGTTTGATTCCTAACCAAGCAAGTAGTCTCTATCGCAGCATTTTCATACACTGTGCAAATTTTGATGGTTTTCAGATTAAGGCTGTTCCTGAGAAAGAGAAAATAATGTCCTTACACCTTTAACCAGGCAGCAGCTCCTGGGGTGCAACATAGCCATGCTGTGTTTGCTGTGAGGAAGCCCATAATGATCTTGCCTTTAGCCTGTCACCACTAGGAAACATCAGAGAGAGACAGCCAAGGGACTGACTTGCCAAAAACGTCCTATTCCCATGGCTGAGAGATTTTGTTGGCACCATCTCTAAAGAGAATTTACTATGGGCCAAATCCTGGCGCCCTTGCTTAGATGAATCAGTCAGTTCTCAAGAGGCAATGCTCCCGCTGCGAGTGGTGTGTGCATAAAAAACCTGCAGGATCAGCCCAAAATATTGCTTGGGAGTATCAAGCGCTTGTCTTGCAGAGGGGCAGGAGTGCTGTGGGGAGCGACCTGCCCAAGGACTTGCTGTGGAGGCAGTGCACAGCTGAGGGGCAGCAATTTGGGAATTGCATGCGAATGACAGAGATGTTTCCCCAGCAAAAATCTCGAAATTATTTTTACTCAGAATTTTTCTGATTTCCYATAAAACAAGCACAGATGATACAGTTTGGCGCATAATCCTTTTTTTTTTCTTGCAGGGGCATCCAAAATATTTCGTGGCACTTCAAGCCTTAATTAATTTATCTTTCATGTGAAGAAAAATGAATTAGTGACAGCTATTTCCTGGACTTCATTTCTGGGATTAAACCCTTTGTTTCTGGAGTATCTGAGGGGATTTTGGACAGGCACTTAAAAAGATGTCATTTCAAGGACATCCCCCCCCACCGCCCCCACCACCACCACACGCGAAGTACTCGTCTGCAAAATTGAGTCTCATTAGCCTGCAAAATTGCATTGCTCGCAATGACTTTTTCTTTCGAAGTAGAAATGAAAATTTCTGCATCAAGAAGCGAAGGTGGCGTCGGCGGTGAACAAAACGCCTTCTTGATGGCTCGGCCCCAGCTGTTTACCTCCGCGGCTGCGGAGGCGGGATGGGCACGGGGTTGGAGGCAGGGGGGCAGGTTTACCGAGGTGGTTTGGGAGGGGTAAAACTACAGGCGAAGTTTGCCGG